>OX453284.1:22106621-22214121 GCA_949710005.1 Ricordea florida
AGGATCAATTTGCTGACAAGCTCTTGTCATTGCTGAAACATATCCTGCCAGTGACTTTCGTAAGCTGAATAAAGCTTCTTGTAACACTTCTTCTTGAAATGAACTCGCCATTTTTCTCCTAGAGCTTGAGCGGGTATTCGAGGCTGTCAATGAATGCGCCATACTTTACTCCCTCATTTGGAATTAACAAAAATGAAACGGGCAAGGGCCAATTCCATTAAAGCACATCGTACAATTCAGCAAATGGTTTTACTATTTGGCCATAAAAAAGTAAATTCCTACAAAGGGCGGAAAAATAATAGTTACGATACAGAAAAACTACTTAAAGACGACGGCAATTGAAATTAATGAAAACGATGAAAACGAAGATGCTTACCAAATGCTGAGGATAACTGGGTTAGGAAAATCTAACTCACTAAATTGCTGTTAACGAGACACAAACTGGTTAGGAAAAAGGGCGCGGTATAAAACTATAACGAAATTTACATACGTAACAAAGGAGCGTAATTAACAAAATACCGGAGAGCGAAAGGAAAAACAATACACGATAACAAGTAAGTGAGAAAGCAAAAAACAAAAGGAAAAAATTTGCCCCAACAAATAGTTATAATCTGAAATTTTCCAAGGCAGCCTTAACATTTCCTATCTTCCTCTTTGCTTCTCCTCCTGTCACGAAAAGCTTCCGGGAAATCAGTTACGTCATTGAAAGCCAGCCGGATTTTTGCATGTTTTGAACATTGAAGGAATCTGTGAAACTCACAACGAGAATTTCGCGATACAAAAAAGTGACGCGAACAATAAGTGTCGCAAACATAACTTGACGTGAAAATTTCAAGTTTTTATTGAAAAGGGTTGTGGCGGTGGATCAATCCTCGCAGCTGGGCAAAGGGCTCTATATTAAATCACCTCCAATAAATATAAATCATACCCCTATATAAATCGCACTCAGATATTGCCGCTACATAACTTGCGCCAGTCTTTGTAAAAATCGATTAACTCAAGAACAATATTTCACATACAACCATGAACTGCTTGTGGACATTATGAAAACTGTTTTGTTGTTACTGTTGACATCTCGTCCCGCTGTTGCGTTTTTCTAACTTACGTTTGACGTTATTCTTCCCTTCATAAAGACGTTTTATTAAATTCAAGGACATTTTAAATAAGATTGCCAATGAACTGTAAACTGTGTCTTCCTCCAAAACGCGAAATTAAAGTGATTCAAAATATAAAATTTCCGCAAAATCGTGAAATTTAAGTGTCGCGAAAAATGCGCACATCAAAATCGCGAAATAAACATTTCTACAATAACTGAGCGAATTCTCGCGCGCTGATTGGCTAATTTTTATCATCAATAGGAGTACAGACACATAAAATTTTAATTTAAGTCTTCATTTGACCTTTTTCGCGTTTTGTTATTGTAAAAAACAAATTGACGTCAGTTTTTTATGCATCTGTCCTCTTATTGATGATAAATTGCGTCATAACATTGTCAAAGTTTGTTGTAGATCCACTCGCTTATCGGCTCGTAGATCTACAACACTTTGACAATGTTATGACGCAATTTATCATCAATAAGAGGACAGAGGCATAAAAAACTGACGTCAATTCGTTAAGTTGCAAAAATTTCATTGAATAAGGTACATTGTAACACAACCAAGGCGTAGGCCTTGGCGGATTGTGCTAGCATAATTTTTGGCATAATTTACATAAATTTTTAAACGAACACTCACGGCATAATTAGCAAATTTTAGCACTTTTGGGAGCATAGATTCAGTAAATATGGCGTATTTTCTACAGAAATAAATTAAATTTAGATATTATGTTTTTGCAACGCGTGTTTTAGCTACGCTTATAGTAGTATTGACTTTGTTCTGACTGAGCCTCTTTTTGCGAAATCTGCGTGCACGATATAGGCATTTTACAAACAGTTCAGAGATGCGAGCAGCTAATGGGACAACTGAGGACCAAAACAAACTGCCATAAAACACAAATAAATATACAGCAATAGCTTATTTTACAATAACTGAGCGAATTCTCGCGCGCTGATTGGCTAATTTTTACCATCAATAGGAGTACAGACACATAAAATTTTAATTTAAGTCTTCATTTGACCTTTTTCGCGTTTTGTTATTGTAAAAAACAAATTGACGTCAGTTTTTTATGCGTCTGTCCTCTTATTGATGATAAATTGCGTCATAACATTGTCAAAGTTTGTTGTAGATCCACTCGCCTATCGGCTCGTGGATCTACAACACTTTGACAATGTTATGACGCAATTTATCATCAATAAGAGGACAGACGCATAAAAAACTGACGTCAATTTGTTAATTTGAAAAACATCATAATTTGGTGTCGTTATTGCGCGGCTATGTGTACAGAATCTACGTCATTTTGTGAGAATAATTTCGGAAATCAGGAGCATAATTTAGGATTCTGGCATAATTTTGGCACAATTTGGCAAGATTTCGAGCACTGCTAGTAGCATAATTTGCCATTTTTGGGAGCACAATCCGCCAAGGCCTATCAAGGCGAGCAATCAGTTTCCTTCAAATCTGGTCCCGCGAGGGCCAATATTTTCCCTGTCTCGGACCGGGTATTATCCCGCCTGAACTCGCGCAATTCAGCGCCTGATTTCAAAATTTAGCTATGGCGGACAGCATGATCTTTTTTTTTCGGCAAAAAGGAGCGCAAAACTCTTGAATGTATAGCATTTTTCAGTTTATAGCTTCTAAATGCCGTTTCCAGTCGTGAGAAAAAAACTCTTATTTACTAAGCTTGTCGGGACCGTCAACTGAATACGGCTCTCAAGCTTGGTGAATAAGATGTTTGTACAATAAACGGAATACAAAACATTTTACAACGGGATGCTATGTGGAGGCATCGCCAGCAATTTTCTATTTTTACTTCTAAATTTACAGACGAACCGAGGTAAAAAAAATATAACCACTTAAGCGAAGGAATAATTTCATTTATAAAATAACGTAGATACTACGCGTGCCCTGACTGGTCGAAAACCTATGATTATTGTGCCGGTAAACCCACAGAAAAGAAACATTTTCTGTTTTTATTTAAAGTTAGTTTATAAAAGCAATATAATCTCCCTTACGCTTACAGTAAATGCTTTTAAACACAAAAACATTAATCTGTTCCGAGTTTAACACTTATTTCGACTTCTTAATTTACAAAAGAAGGCGCTTCGAAAAGCCACGATAGAAAACAACTGACCAGTGCGATGAGAGAAAATTAAAAAAAAAAAAATACAAAAACAAACAAAAAAAAGAATTAAGTAAACCTGTTCAATTCTCACTGATGAAGACCAAACGGTTCAAAGCTTAACTTATTTCCATCTCTTTTCGCTATTCGCAATAAAAACTGAAGAATACATTTTGGAAATATAAGGCAGGAGCCACATGGACTCCTTTATAAAGAATGCAAGTATATATTCTCAGTATTATTTAACAAAACATATTTGTCTTTGACAGGGTAATGGGCTCCTGTCATCGCGTTATTTCCCTTATTGAAAAATTATATTCTTGTGTTGTAACCAGTAATGGCAGCAAAGCCCGCCCCTATAAAGTGCTGACGAGAACTGATTCTCGGTCTCGTTCAAATGATATAACAGATATTTTAACTTTGTTAGACAAGGACATCGTCTCCATGGCAGCCTTGTTTGGCTCGTCACGAAACCCTCCTAAATAAAAGAAACGGGAGAAGCGTTGCGTGACGAGGCAAACAACGGGCCCGGCGTGAAGGAGATTAAAACGAAGGTAGGGATTACACTTCAAATTATATCTTCCCAATCCAGTGGACTTGCTTCAAACTTAATAAAAAGTGTTTCATCTACAACATATGAACCTGTTCTTAGCTTTTCGTGAGAAAAAAACCTGCCAAAGCCACGCCTTTCGTTCTCGTCGCTTGTCGGTCGTTGCATACTCGCCCACGTCGGATCTGGTATGAAAGTTTTAACAAAATTATTTCGTTGTTTCGGGTCTGGATTTTGATCCAAAATAGTTAATGTCACTTTATAGCGAAACGGCCAGGGTAATATGGCGTCGTATTTCCCTTTCATTAATGCAATGTAGAAAGATATATAAGCGTTCTTCGCCTCTTTAGTACCATTTGGGTACATGGCCAGTCTCATTTTGTAGCCATGGTGACCAACGTAGAATGGTTCGCTTTCAATTCGTACCTCCCTGTCACTCTTTGCACGTCTCACACGCTCCCAAAACTCGGACAACTTCCAGATAAATGGAGTGAATGTTTCCATGCTTTTCTGCTTATATTTCAAAGTGCCAACTTCTTTTTCCAGCTCAGCGAGTTTGGTGATGACTGAGTTGTAATCCAACTTGACTAGTTCCAGTTCCCGCTGCAGCGTTTTTTGTTCATCTTCTGCCTGTTGAAGTCGCCCAACAGAGAGTTCAAAATGGCGTGATAAAGCTTCAACAACATGGTCCGCTTCTTTACATCTCTGAATCTGAAAAAAAAAGCAAAAGGACAATCATTTATTTTTGGGGTAATAAATGAGGAATAGTTACAAAGGCATCCATAAATGTTTGAACTGGTCTAGCACATTTGCCAGTTGTCCAATTAGCGAAAAAGATTTAATTCGGAGCTAAGCTTAAAAATTCGTCCTTGGAGTTTCAAATCAAACTTAAGTGATCAAGCGTGCGATTCCAAAAAGCATTAAGGTATGGGGCCGATTTCGGGCGCAATAAATAACATAATAGTCATTTATAAGGCTACCAGAAAAAGTCGCAATTGAATAATAAGGGTTGTCCAATACGCACAACTAGACTCCACTGGAGTTATGGGTTTCTATTCATGGCTCAAAGGACGAGTTATTTCACGACTAGACTTCCCAAAACTCCACTGGACTCGATGCGTCCCCAGTGGACTCAGATGGACTGACTGACTAAGAACAAGAAATTGGGTAAATCAAACGAATCGATGAAGTAAGTTATACCACCGTAAGGTAAAAGGGAGGTGCTGACGTTTCGAGCCCTTTGTAGGGCTAACGCTCGAAACGTCAGCACCTCCCTTTTACCTTACGGTGGTATAACTTACTTCATCGATTCGTTTGATTTACCCAATTTCTCGTGCTTCAATTCCCCACCGACGCAGCACCAGTTTCTGTAGAAACTCGTGTTCGTCCTTCGCATGCGAAGATGACCACTAGACTTCACAGTGATTTGTGGGTGCGGAGATGGCTGATGAGGCCAATCCTTGCAAGGAATGTCCTGTAGCAGTGAGGGCAAGTTAGGGTTGAGGGCTGGGTGGGAGGGAGGAGCTGTCCTTGGCCTTTCGGAGCTGTCGTTTCCGCTCCGCTTCACGGATGCGTCGCCTTTCAAAATCTGCAACGCCATGCCTGACTGCAGAGCGCCAGCTGGTACGACACTGGGCATCGGCCTCCCAGGTCTCTGGGTCCAGACCACAGCTCTTCAGACTGGCCTTCAGGGTGTCCTTGTATCGCTTCCTCTGGCCGCCGCGTGATCGCTTGCCATGTTGTAGTTCGCCATATAAAAGCCTCTTTGGTAGGCGTTTGTCTGTCATGCGGCAGACATGACCAGCCCATCTCAGCTGGGAGCGCTTGAGAATGGCGTAGATGCTCTCCATCTCAGCCCTGTGGAGGACCTCGGTGTCCGGGATCTTGTCCTGCCATCTGATGTTGAGCAGCCTCCTGAGACATCTCATGTGAAATGCGTTGAGCTGCTTTGCGTGCCGGCTGTAAACAGTCCATGTTTCGCAGGCGTAGAGCAGGGACGGGAGGACCACGGCACGGTAGACCTTGAGCTTGGTCTGAAGGCTGAGCCCTCTACGCTCCCAGACAGAGCTGCGGAGTCTGCCAAAAGCTGCACTCCCGTGTGCTACCCTGCGCATGACCTCCTCATCAATGTTGGCCGTACGCGACAGGGTGCTACCTAGGTAAACAAACTTTTCAGCTGCCTTGAGGTGTTCTCCGTTCACAATAATGAGGGGTTCAGAGTACAGGGCTCCAGGAGCAGGTTGGTGCATCACCTCTGTCTTCTTTGTGCTGATGGTGAGGCCAAAGTCAGAACATGCTATGACAAAGTTGTTCATGCACAGCTGCATTTCAAGCTGGTTGGTTGCGTTCAGTGCGCAGTCGTCTGCAAAGAGGAAGTCGCAGACTGTGGTTATCTGCACTCTGGTCTTGGCCTGGAGTCTTCGCAGATTGAAAAGCTCGCCGTCAGTGCGGTAGCACAGGTCTATCCCCATTTTTCCAGAACGAAATGCATCTGTCAGCATGGCTGAGAACATCATACTGAACAGGGTGGGTGCCAGGACACAGCCCTGCTTGACACCGTTTCCCACGTGGAAAGGCTCGGAGTATGCGCCGTTGTCTTGGATTCGTGCCTGCATTCCATCATGGAATTCACGGACCATGTTGATGAAGACGTTTGGGCAGCCGAACTTTGACATGATCTTCCAGAGGCCCTGACGGTTGACAGTGTCAAAGGCCTTCGTCAGATCTACAAAGGTGGAGTATAGACTGACATTCTGTTCTCGGCATTTCTCTTGGAGTTGGCGAGCAGCAACGATCATGTCGACTGTGCCACGACCCTGCCTGAATCCGCACTGACTCTCCGGCAGGAGGACTTCATGTTCGAGATGTTCTGTCAGGCGGTTCAGCAGAATTCTGGCCAGGATCTTTCCCGCCACTGACAGTAGAGCGATGCCACGATGATTGTTGCAGTCCAGCCTGTTGCCCTTGCGCTTGTATAAGTGGACAATGGAGGCGTCTTTGAACTGCTGGGGCAGCTTCCCTTGGTTCCACATGGTGCGGAATAAGTCTGCCAGATGTTTAGTTAGGGGAGGTCCACCAGCTGCATAGAGTTCTGTTGGAATTGCGTCAGCACCAGGTGCTTTGCCATTTGGAAGCCCTCTGATGGCTTTGATGACTTCAGCTTCAGTTGGTGGCTCATCAAGGGCAGTGTTGACTGGCACTTGAGGGAGGCGTGCAATGGCTTCATCGTTGATGGCTGAGGGGCAGTTGAGGATGCCGCTGAAGTGCTCGGCCCAGCGCTCGAGGATCTTCTCTCTGTCGGTGACCATAGTGCTTCCATCAGCACTGAGGAGAGAGGAAGATCCTGATGAGGCGGGACCGTAGATGGCCTTGAGGGTGCTGTAGAAATTCTTGCTGTCGTTCTGGTCTGCATAGGACTGGATCTCATCAGCTTTCCTGCTAAGCCAGTTGTCCTGCATTCGACGCAGCTCCCGCTGGATGGTTGCTTTGATGTTCTTTAGGGCAGACTGTTTTTGAGAAGATGTTGGATCTCTGAGGTGGGCTCTGTGCAGGCGATGTTTCTCCTGGAGTAGATCTCTGATGTGATCATCGTTCTCGTCGAACCAGTCCTGCTGCTTACGGATGGAGGGTCCTATGGCTTTGGAGGCAGCAGTGTGAACTGTGTCTCTGAACGCAGCCCAGTCCACCTCTACGTTCCCTGAGAGTTTCAGGTCCTGCAGTACACTGGTGAGCTCTTCAACCAGGGATTGCTTGACAGAGGCATTGGTGAGCCTGGAGACATTCAGACGCTTTGGTGGTTTGAAACCTTGAGGCCTCCTGGGAGGGTGGACCTTGATGTTCAGCTTAGATACCAGGAGCCTGTGGTCAGTCCAGCACTCTGCACCACACACTGCTTTTGTAACCCTGACGTCCTGTCTGTCCCTTTGCCTAACAATGAAATAGTCCAATAGGTGCCAGTGTTTTGAGCGGGGGTGCATTCAAGAGGTCCTGTTGCGCTTGGGAAGGCAGAAGACAGAGTTGGTAATCAAGAGCTCATGCGCCGCACAGGTCTCCAGCAGAAGCGTGCCATTGCTGTTACAGCTGCCCGTGCCGTTTTTGCCGAGGACCCCTTCCCAAGACTTGTGATCGGTGCCGACCCTGGCATTGAAATCACCAAGAATGATGAGCTTGTCTGCCCTGGGCACTGCAGTGATGGTGGCTGTCAGGTCCTCATAGAACCTCTCCTTCACATCGTCTGGGTTGGTCATCGTAGGGGCATAGGCGCTGATGAGTGTGGCAAAGTGTTTGCCTCGAAGAGGCAGGTGCAGCGTCATCAGGCGGTCATTGACACCTTTGGGAAGTGCAGCCAGCTTGTTGACCAAGTTGGATTTGATGGCAAACCCGACTCCTGCTTCACGTCTCTATGCTTCAGGACGGCCACTCCAAAAGAATGTATAGCCAGCACCAGCTTCTGTCAACTGTCCCTCTCCAGCTAGACGGGTCTCGCTAAGGGCAGCGATCTGGATGCCATACCGGTCCAGCTCTCTGGCGATCAGGGCAGTTCTTCTCTCAGGTCTTGATGAAGCGCCAGCCCTATCAAGAAGTGTGCGCACATTCCATGCGCCAAGGGTGATTGGTGTCACCTTTATCCTGTTTGCTTGTTTCTTACCGCTGGTAATGGGACTCCTGCCAGCCGCGGCCAGCTGACCAGGAAGGGGTGAGGCAGGCAATTTTTGGGGCACCTTTTCTAGCCCGTTCCTCATGCCAGGAGGTAGGCAGTGCAAACCTAAAGAGGGCTGCCTAGTCGCTCGGGGGGCTGCCGGAATCCAGTGCTGCCTCGGTCACTGGACAACGACCCTATGGCCCGAGCCGCCTGCGTGCAGGTTTGTGACTATAGCTTCCAGTGAAGTCCACACCTGCCACTTCGCCACTTGCCCGACGCCGCAGGACTTAAGGGGGTGTGGGGAGATTGCGGGGGGTTGTGTGTGTGAAGTCGTGACTTGCGCGGTGCTTTGGATTTAAGTGAGGGTGGGTTGCGCAGCGCCAACCTCACTCTCTCGCCCAAGCCCACCTGTATCCAGTGGCAAGACAGAGTCGAGACGGCTGGAGATGGAGCCGGGTGCAGTGGATGGCCTGGATACATTACAAGATAACACATCCAGCCCGCAGCGCTCCACAGAGCTTGCTGGTGTCGCCGTTCTGCCCGTTGAACCTCTAAGGGTTTCCTCCGCGCATCCTGCCGAGAGCCAGTCTTTGGACACCGTAACCCTGGTGTGGGGGCTGTCAGGTGCTGGGTCTTTGCCAGAGGCCGCCTGGAGGTAACAGTGGTAAGGGGGTACCCTCACGTTGTCCCCTAGGTCCAGGCCCCCACTGTCGGATGCAGTTTAACGTCATGCCCAGGACACTCTGTAGAAACTATACTTACAATGAATGACTGAGTACATTGGACACGCTCAAGGTCACAAGTTAAAAGAAAAAGTGCTCATTGCAACCAGCAGGTGGGCAATCAGACATGGTTTGATGCTACACTGGTTTCAAATAATGAATGTAACTTAAAAAGTTACAATTCATAGACTCGACGTTTCGACACTCCTGTCTAGTGTCTTCTTCAGGAGAGACTAGAGAGGCTGGGAGGGGGGGGGGGGTGATAAAAGGAGCTTTACAGCCTTGACTAATCACCCCTGAACAAGACACGTGACAGTGGTGTCGGAACGTCCGGTCTGTGAATTGCCTCTTTCTAAGTTACATTCATTATTTAAAACCAGGGTTTAGTCACAAGTTTATTAGATTAAAACTATCATTTTATCAATAAACGCTCTAACTGTTTGCTTACTACAGTCGTACAGATGCGCAACACCAAACCCATTTGATATAACAGTATTTAGACTAGCGGAATAAGCCTTCTAACAATATGAAATGAGTACAAAAACCAATGGGAGCCCCCCCCCACTCCACACTTGAACCTACTTCTCTTTGCTCATTCTCCCCCCTGACTCCCAAGGCAGTTTACACAGCAGACACAATCACCTTAGCATCACAACCCAGATATTCGTACCGACAGCTGACAAACGTCAGAGGGCACGCACTCTCTTGATGATCCTTCATCTGCGTAAGAAATAACATTATTCAGGAGCGAATCATTCGCTCCTGCATTATTATATGGCTACAATAGTACGCGCGCTCTGATTGGCTGCTAAGCGGGCAAGATTTTCTTTTATTATATAACTAGCTCCGTGAGCGGGCAAGATGAACCGAATCTCGCGCTGTGATTGGCTACCCGAGCGGGCAATATGGAGCTATCTTGCCCGCTCGGGATAAGGGCTTTGTCCCGCAAGGAAAATTCATCCGAGGCGAAAGCCGGTTTACCAAAATTTTCTTTCTTAGTTTTTCCCTGAAAAATCTTTTCCGTGACAGTTAAAGATTTCCTGTGGTTTGTGTATCGATGGAGCTGGAAAACGAGAAAACTGGATGCGTCAACGAGAAAGAAAACAAAGAAAACAAAACACGTACACGGATCAGTTTTTGGTGTTTTATCCCATATAATAAATCCTTTATTGACCAAGCTTGTTCGGTCAAGATGGCTGGATATTGGCCTCGTTTTTTTTGCGTGTTTATGGACCTCGACTTCGTCTCGGTCCATAAAAACGGAAAAAAAAAGAACTTAGCCAATATCCAGCCATCTTGACCTCACGCTTGGTCAATAACCCATATGTAATAACCGGTTATTGTGACAATTTTTTAATTTTTTTTTTTAATATAAACAAAAGTTGACTCATTTTCAAAGAAACTGTTTCTTCCGTCAGTTCTGGTTTCAATCGCATAGTCAGGTGTGTTTTGGTTCAGTGAACACGACCTCGAATGACCTCTTGCGCACGCAAGCGGATATTAAAAATCCCCTCCGTTTTTTTTCCAGTGCTAAAAAAACATATAATAACTTATTAACCTCTTTCGTTCGGTAATTACAAGGAAATTTCAGACCTCGGCCTTGACGTATTGACCGAGCTGTCGCTTTTTATTATTAATGATAATAATAATAATAATAATAATAATAATAATAATAATAGCTTTATTTAAACTGCCAAAAATGATTATGTGTCAGTTTGTTAAGAACAATACATGAGCAGATAAATGTAAATATTTCTGAACCACAAAAATGATAATAAACAATAATGAATATATACATATATATAAAACTATAAAAAAAACTTAACGATAATTGTTCTACCATACAATCATAGAAATATCACATACAATTAAAAGATCAACAATTTAGATGTTATCTTAACAAATAAAAGGATAGCAATAAGAAATAGAATGTTTAATTAACTGAGCATCCATGACTTAGTTTGTCCGAATTTAGTAAAAAACTTATAAGGCAGCTTTGAATGGTTTATACTTCATGTCAGAATGGCATGAAGTATATCCCCTTGGAATGATGAAAAGGTTGTAATTGATCTTATTGATTTTGGTAAATCGTTCCAATCATACGCTGCAGCATATTGAAACGTTTTCTTGTGACTGTTGTATTTGCTTTTGGTAAATATAGTTTAGTGCTGTTTCCGAGATCCCTTCCGTGCAAACTTGATCGTCGAGGTAGATAGCCTTTCAGTTGGTCTGGACATTTTATAGACCAACTATATACATCTTTTATAGACCAATCGGCATTACCGTGTCTCAGAGGATCAAGAACTAAAGGAAGAAGAAGCTTAAACGTCCCTGAAATCGATTTTGAAGTGGATAATTAAACGACGCGCCTCAATTGCTTTGACGTTTTGAGGAATGTATTTTCCTTATGACAATTATATTTTAATACTTTTACATAAATATTTTCAGTTGTTTTATGAATAAACTTTTATTTTATTTATCATTACTGAAACTTTTACAAGTACTACTATGACTATCACTGCTACGATTAGTACTGTTATATTCAAAACTCTTTTACTCGAGGCATGCATTGATTCCGATGGAGTAAAAAACCTTGTTTGAGAACGAGAGGAAGCCATGGCATTAATAACACAACAGACCTGTTCTCTTGGAACGACGTTACCACAACCGTTAGTGCAGTCAGCCAGAACCTTTGGGCATTCCAGAGCATGGGTCTGTTAAAACATTCAGTGTTTCACATCATTTAAAGACGTTAGCTTTTGGTAGGAGATTAGAATAATGGGTCGGACTGAGATAAACAAATAAATAGATACTTTATTTCGCTCCAATTCCATTCCCACTGGCAGAAATCGGAAAAAAAATTCCCATTCCCAGTGACCGAATCCCAGTTCCAGTGACTTAAATTCCATTTTCCCGGCCAATCCCAATTCCCACTTTGCCCCTTCAGGACCCTCAAGATAACCATAGTCAGTTCATAGGGCGATTCAGAATAAATCAGTAGAAATATAGCGATCGTGTGTTTCTCTTTGCGACAACACTGAAACAGGACTCGAACCCGTGTCCTAGTGAATACCGGTGCGACACTTTTCCGGCTGTGGTCAATAGTGGATCATAAATGAATTAGTGAATCATTCACTGATCTTCTGTTACAGAGGAAAATACGAAAACAATCCTAGGCGATTTTTCAACATGTTCCTTGTATGTAATGAAATAACAACTGTCAAAAACTGACGTATGAATTTAGAGGGGCGTACACTGAAATACGAACCCGTTTCAAAAATTGACCATTAAATGCGCGCTTTATTTGGAAGGCATGATCATTCGTTCCAAGCGTTTACCTTGATTTCACACTCTGCACGCGTCTCATGACAAAACGCACACTGCACCGGCCTCCACGCGCACGTGTTAGTCACGTGATCATCCAGCATTCTCCTTTCTATTTTTAGACGACAGTTTTGATGGGGACACTGGACTACTTTGTGTTTGCACTTCAACAGATGTGTCTGCAAAAGAGATGACAAAAAAAATAGCATCAAAATGTGTAATTGTGCTGACAGGAGGTGCGACAGGTATGCGAAGTAGGTTAGCAAGGAAAATCCTAGTTTAGACAAGGTGGACCGTTTACCTCTGAGGATGGCTAACCAGATATCTCTACCAATGAAAACCAGCAAATTCAGTCAAAAATATCGATTGAGTTCATTTCCCGTTTGCCTGTTACAGCCAATTTATTTGTTTCCTTCCTAAGTGAAACGGCGCCAGTTCCCAGGCCGCACTAACCTCGACGTCCCTTGTCTCCCCAATCCACTCACAGCCCTCGCTCGGGCATTTCACGTGAAGAGAAAGAATTCTCCTTTCTGTGGCTTTATCTGGAAAAATATCCTTCGAAAAATAATAACAACCTTCACAAGTTAATCCAGTAAAGTGTTTCTTTGGTTATCATAACAAACCACGCGATAGAAATAAAAAAATGACAAGATATAATACATACAGTGTAATAATACAGAAATACAAACGAATGTGAACCGCCGTTGAACCCGAAACTGAACTCTTCGAGGGTTTGAAAACATTTTTGCTAAGCACAGTTTTCCCTCATCATTAACTAAACTATACGAGGGTTTCCCTTTGGTTGAGCTGATTGAGTTTGAAACCGTGCTGTCTTTTCAAAAGGTAACAAACAAAAGCGAAGAAACAAAAATGCTATGAATTATACATAAAACCGAGCTTTCATGAGGAAAAGTTGTCCCATGCACTTGGTTTCTTATGATAATTCATGCTATAGAATGCAAAACGGACGGTTTTTTCTTTACGAATGTCTTAAAATCCATTTCTTTCATCGTTTGATTTGTCGAGCAAGGACTAATTCACCTGTTCTCACTTTCCGTCGCGATCCGGCCAGTTGACTATGAATTTAAGGCGTCAGGGTAATCTGAAGTTAAATTCCTCCCGGTTCCCCGGTAGCAAACGAAAACAAAAGCATTGTTGACTATGATCCTTAAAAATACCCAGAGTAAAAACTGTCATGAAGTGAATATCTGATTGGCTGTAGGCATGAGCATCATTGACAAGGTCAATTGTGTATCTACCGTCAACCAATGACATTTGTCAAAGTAAAACTATTTTCGACTCGACAGTCCTCAACACATAACAAAACCATCTGGAAGCAGGAAATGCTGAATAATGCATACGATTATCCTAATATAATGTATTTTATTGGAAAAGGACTTGAAAGTTATTGACATCTGGTGGTGATCTAATCCCCGACTCACCGCAAAAACCACTCCATTCTCTTCCGCTGTTTTTTCCCATTTAATTATGACTGTCTATTGCGTAGTTATAACAAGATGGCATATTTTGATATGATATTAACAGTTCTTAGTAAACGTCGTGAGTGTTGGAGTGTTGAATTCTTAGCTAACACATCTGAAATACCTTTTCTTTATCCAACGGTTCTCTGTCAACAGGGCATTCCGCTCTTTGTTGTCTGAAGTAAAATTATATGACATATAGTCAGTCAAGGACGAGAATTTCAAGGCCGGAAATACGTTTCTAAATTGGTATTTCAGTAGAAAATAAGTAGAAAATAACGAAACCGAAAAACCAGAAGATTTTTTTTAGGGCTAAGGCGAAAACAAATTCGTTATGTCGGAAAAAAACGTTTTAACCTTCCCCATACACTGACTGTGACATTTGATTATCGCAAGGACAGATGACAAAAACAAGCCGAATACTGAATGAATAATGCATATTCCAAAATTGCAATGGAACTTTCCGTGAATACTAAGTTATAAAGTAGTCTGGTACAATCATTCTATACTAGTAATACATCAGACAAAACCAGCAAAACGCCGAACGTGAAAATGTTGTAATACCATACTTAAAATCGAGAGTGTGAGCGTGTTAATCCATGATTTAAAATCCGACACAGTAATGTGTTCTCACCTGCGAATGGCTTCATTCAGGCACATTTTACAGTATCGGTGGCCACATCTAGTCAGGACGGGTTCTCGCACGGGCAAATGACAAATCAAGCAATGATATTCTTCATAGACGGTTGTCACAAAGTCGTATTCATAACCAGAAGGTAAAGCAACGTAAAGCGCCTCTGCCATCTTTTTGTCTGACCTGAGGTATGAATAGGTGGGGGAAAATTGCGTGACATAAATTTGTCACGTATTTAGTATAAAGCGTGACAAGTTTCGCCGTATGAAGTCTGAATCGACTGATACACAGTTCAACATTTGTTGAGCAAGAAATGTTGCCGCTCCTGTTGAAAGATGAACGGTGTACCATGTGATATTGAATGTGACAACAGACCCGTTTTAACATGTTGGACGTTGTTTAATGTTGTTGAACGGCATAGAGCCGCTTTTGTACATCAACCAATCGCTTCTTAGTTTAATGTCACCTGCTTTCCGATAGGCGAACGGGAAATTTTTTGCCCGGGGAGGGGGGGAGGTGAACCATTTGCCCAAAAATTCTCGCAAGTTGCCCAAATTTTTACGAAACTGTCGAAGAGAAACGAGGGTCATATTACATAGGCCTACAGATTAAGGAAAAATATTCTTTCTTCCATATGAGCCCATAAAGCAAGTTAAAAGAAATAGAAAATATCTCTCTTCGAAAAAAAAAAAACACATACACAAACACACATGCAAACTTCTTTAAGAATTAACTTCGCTCAAATTTCAGTTGATGCCCAAAATCATGTCTAAGTTGCCTAAATTAGGGGGGAGGGGAGGGGCTGTAGGCCCCGCCCCGCCCGTACGCCCATGTGTTTTCCTGAAGGTTTCAAAATGGCCGGAGAAGCGTTCGATTGGACGCCACTGACACTTCTGTATCTGATACGCTGTATCTGATTCGAATTTAAGACTACAAGAACCGGGAGGTAAGAGCCAAGAATAATTATTCATCGTTCGATTATGAAACCTTAGTCGTCAGCTACAAGTACGGAGATACGATACGATATTTCACTTAATTAGAGTCGAAAAATTTTTAACTCGTTCGTTACCCTAGGTTTTCAACAAAAAATCTCAACAACGTAGTATTCGTAGAGGTAAAGTTTATAGAAATACCGTCTTCAACTAGCCTGCTATTGTTTGTGGAGGCGACGCTATGAATTTATTAGAAACTTCGCGTGGGAGTAACGAAAAGGATGAAGTCGTAAGCAATTTCAGAATTGCAGTAGTAGGTCTCAGAAAGGCCGTAAATGATAACATTTCTAACCGTCGGATTTCTTAGGAAACTTGGGAATGGAATCTTTACAAGTCAAACAATAATAGCCATATGAACAGTATCGTGCTTAATCCGTATTTCTTAAAACATTTTTCCTCCAAAAGTGTTGGTCTCATACAAATACAAGGCCGAAATAGCTACATTTGAGGCTAGCTTTATTGACTTCTCTTCTACAAAAGCCATATGAACAGTAACTGGTAGGCTAAACCGGTGCGCCGTAACTGCCCGTAAGAGAAGAATTTACAAGCGCAACTTCGCATTTTCTGTTAACTTTCTTTATTGTTTTGTGTACTTTCCCTGATAAGAATTCAAATTTTGCGCCCGAGAGAATGAAGAAAGTCCCGGATGTGTCGCCTCATTGTGGGCGATGAAAACGGTGGACGAGGACTTCCGACGTCTGAGTTTTGCTGAGTGAGGTTATTACCCCGAAATAGCTGTATTTGTTTACGTCATAAATTCGCATTGTAATACGTTAAAGTAGCATTGTGCAACCTTGAAAGAGAAAAAAAAATCGGAATTCTTTTATAATTGAAATAAAACTTCCAAGTTCCAATTTCTGAGTTCCGATTTCTGAGTTCCGACTTCTGAGCTCCGACTTGTGAGTTCCGACTTCCGACTTGTGAGTTCCGACTTGTGAGTTCTGACTTCCGACTTCTGAGTTTTGAGTTCCGACTTCTGAGTTCTGACTTCCGAGTTCCGACTTCTGATTTCTAACTCCTCATACCCAGGCAAATATAACAAGATGGGGGGGGGGGGGGGGGGGCTGTTTACAAGTTATCGTTACTTCTATTATCTGTATTTGTGCAGATACAGCTGTGTGGTTGTGTTTCACCACAGTAGACTCACGCTTTACGCGCGAATGGGAGATGTATTCGACGTAAAAAAAAAACTTCGTACAAGGCTTTAATAACTTTGAAACTCTGGATTTGTGGCGGCTTTTCCTAATATACTTACACTATAGGAGTTTGATAACTCATAAACGATCTCTCTCTTATGGAATTAACCAAGTACTGAATCCTTTCATAACTGCTCCTGTTCAAAATGACCAACATGGACGCCCGCGACACCTACTCAAAGTCGGAAATCAGACGTCGGAACTCGGAAGTCGGAACTCGGAAGTCGGAAATCGGAACTCGGAAGTGACAAGTCAGAAGTTGGAAGTCGGAAGTTGGAAGTCGGAACTCAGAAGTCGGAAGTGACCCTTCCCGGCCACCGTACACGCATTATCAACCCAACCACCTCCCAACCGCGAAAAATTGTCCTCGTCTTAAATATACATCAAAATGACGTGAACAAGCTAGATGAAAATGGCCTGATTTGTTTTTCATTGGTGGCCGGTGCATAAGTTCTTTTTTTTTTTTTGGGAGGCGCCCTCTGCCTGGGTCTAGTATTGCAATGACCGGTGTGTGCAATGGCAGAGCGACATGTGAAGTATCAACCTAGTGAGCAGTATACGTCCTTTTTCTTTCATGTCGCTCTCGCTCTCTTGTGGAATTAACCAAGGACTGAATCCTTTCATCTCTGCTCCTGTTTAACATGGCTGCCCACGTAACCTACTGCACATGTAAGTCGGAACTCAAAAGTCGGAAGTCGGGATTCAGAAGTGAGAAGTCGGAAGTGAGAAGTCGGAAGTGAGAAGTCGGAAGTTGGAAGTCGGGACTCAGAAGTCGGACGTGACAAAGCTCGGCCACCGTATTGGACGAGAACGAACAGAGACTGAAATCGTGAGATTCACTCTGGAAACCTCCTTTTGACAGATCACACCATTTCAGTCTTCGATAGTGGAAGTGACCCGTCGGCAGTCCGTCGGTCGGTAGTCCGTCGGTCGGCAGTCCGTCGGTCGGTAGTCCGTCGGTACTTCGTCGGTAGTCTTAGTGGAAAGCTAAGACAAAAATAGCTAACACAATAGCACGGCATCGATTTATGTAACGCAAAACGTGAGCTCCTTTTGATGGATAGCAATCGGTGAGTACCGTTACGCGCTCAGGTCACGCATGCACATACGTATTAGATGGCACTGGCTTCACTACGGTAATGGCGGCATTGACAGGATCAGTACCTACCCTCGGTGGCTATGATTATGAATTTACCAGTGAAGTCCCTGCAGACTGGGAATGTCTCGTGTGTCATCTGACATTGAAAGATCCCGTGCAGATTGGAGGCTGTGGCCACAGGCTTTGTGAAATTTGCATAGGAACTGTTCTAAGGTAATTGTTCGTCATGTCAGGTATTGCATTCAATACACTTAGTACGACGAATTGCTTTTTGATATGATCATTTACTGTTTCGTGGTGAGATTCGATGACATTTATGTTTGTTATTGAAAGTTTGCGCTGTTAACGGTTCATTTTAAAATAATGCTTATGTGCAAAGTTGTTTCTATTTCCACTGATAAATAACGTCAGCGATGCACTTTTACAGGATAAAGTAATTGAACAAAAATTCTTCGCAAATTCATGGAGATAACCGAACTTTTTATTCAACAGGTCACAAAGGTTCTCTTTAGTTTACTCGAACATCTAAGACATCCAACAAAATTTTGGTCTAAAATTCCCTATCTTCTCATACTTCATTATGCGTTCGGGTTGCTGAATTGTCCAGGGTAATAGACGAGCAAACATCTCTTGTTTTCGATTATTGAGACAGTACGGCTACAGCATCCGTAATGAATTACAGGACGATGTTTGTAAATCTAGCCAAATTTAGTCCCATAAATGTGTTTTGTTTAGGCTTCCATCGCCTTCGTGTCCAGCGGACAGGAAGCCCATATCACGTGACAAGGTACGTTGTTCAGAGAGGCTTTGACGTGACAGATATGTCTTGCTGGTTGAGATGCGTGACAACTGAAACGGTTTATTCCCGAACCTCATGTCTGTACTGAGTCTGGTCGTCACTGTTTTTCTTTAAAGAAACATTGTTCTGTCAAAACCAAAAATGATATAAAAGCGCGTTAACCTTTTCACTCCCGGGATCTGAGCAGCACTTCTCCTTAGTCAGCTCCACAAGATTTCCTACCTTCAGTCTGGAGATTTTGATGTTGGATCACTTCAATTTCGTTGAATTGATAACCTGCTCAATTCTCATTGTTTAACTGCTTAACATGCTATTAGGATCACAAAGAATGGAAGGTCTACTCAGCCAGCAGGGTAGGACCAAATGTCATTGGTTGTTCAAAGTACAATAAGCTAAGTACTGTCGACCGTTTTTAGAGCAGTCTGTTAAAAGCTCTCACTTACGCAGTGCAAATGCCGGTGGGGGGAACGGAAGTTGGGCAAGGGCTTCTAAACAAAACAATTTTTGAACGGGGTGTCTCCCTACTTGCTCCAAGACATGTTGTCATGTGGGAGACCCTTTTAGGTAACAATTTCCCAGTCGTTTCATGTGGTCCCAACTGTTGTAGTCCATACCCCTTGGACATTGCAGGAGGTACCCCTTAACCCTCCAGCAGAGAGGGAAGGGCTCAGATGCTCGTGAACGAAGAAAAGCCCCGTATAATATTCGAATTCCGTTCTTCGTCTGACCTTTTTTTTGTTGGGGACTTAATTGTCGCCGACTTTTTCCCTCGTTGTTGACAACTTTTTGCTGGTCTGTGGAAACGACCCTCAACCCGACGCTGCATTTCCAAATCTACATTTCCTTTTATCTGCGCGTATTTCAAGTTCTGTGACCTAGTAAAAATCTGAGCCAAACCCGTATTTCTCATGTTTTCATTCAGATTTTCCAGGATGTCGCGTGCCACCGCAAGATACTTGACTTGACAGTGAAGTGTCCTTGTTTCGGCTGTTCATGGACGGGGGAACTCCGAAGTGTGGAGGTATTTTAACTTGTGAAATAATGAAGATTTAAAAAGGCACTTTTCACTATTGTGCTACAAGAATTTTCTGTATGAATGTTTGTTTATTGTTGCAAACCGCTGACCTGCTAGCTCAATTGTTAGAGCACGGGACTATCGTGCGGGGTGTCGTGAATTATCACTCAGGGTCTTTAAATTACTGAGGAGAAAGTGCTGCCTTTGCAATGACATCTGTAAATGGTTAGACTTTCTAGCCCTATCGGATAAGGACGATAAACCGTAGGTCCCGTCTCGCAACCCTTGTTCGTATAACTCCGTGGAACGTTAAAGAACCCACACACTGTTCGCAGAGAGTAGGGTACGTAGATCCTGCTGTTGCGGTCTGGCTCTTGTTTTGAGGGCGTACTTAATTTGGAGCCAAGCTCTGTCGTGCGTTCACTCACAAATTCGAAGGTGGAAGTTACTAAATAAATAAATAAATGAACTTGTTCCCAGGACCGTTTCCTTTTTTCTGGCCGAGCCCCAGACGAAAGCAAGAGGTCCTGAGGACCAGACTGTTGTTATGAAAGACGGAAGACGTTTTATTCGGCAGAGATCTCATGTATATACCCACCACGAGTCCCATTGTATGTAATTGTTTCCCTTTACAGGCAGATATCTCATGTATATACCCACCACGAGTCCCCTGTACGTAATTGAATGCTACGTCGACGTAATTGAATGGTGCATTAAATAATTTAACGTGTGTTACGTAGTTGGGGACTCGTGG
Organism: Ricordea florida; assembly: GCA_949710005.1. Classification (NCBI taxonomy): domain Eukaryota; kingdom Metazoa; phylum Cnidaria; class Anthozoa; order Corallimorpharia; family Ricordeidae; genus Ricordea; species Ricordea florida. The sequence goes on from OX453284.1 coordinate 22,127,046, forward strand.
TGGGTATACATGAGGTCTTTCCCTATTATTCGGCACTGTCACAGGTAGACTCGGAGAAAACAAATCCGTGTTCTCCCAATACGAAGCCCTTTGATCTGGACACAGTGGCACGGTACAAGTCTTATCGAACAATATTCCTTCTGATGCAAATTAATATATGAAAGACCATATATTTCAACTGCAGATTAATATGAAATGACATTAATTGATCATCGCAGTTATGCACACAACTTAAGCAGCTGTGAAATTAAATATTCCTTCTAATCCCTTGGTTTTTCTCCATAACGTTTTCGTTACAGAGTCACCAAAATGGCTGTTCCTTTCAAGTGATCAGTTGTCCTAATCGTGGCTGCAGTGAGAAACTCATCAAGAGAGATATGACTATTCACGCATCATTTGATTGTTCGTGGAGAGTTGTAAGCTGTGAATACTGTAAACAGTCATTTATCAAGAACCAAAAGAAGGCACGTGAGAGTATCTTACGTTCATCTGGAAAAAAACTCTTCTAACGAGTCCCTAGTTATAAACTTAAGACCTATGGAGGCAGGTCGTTTAGCTGTGTTGCGCCACATATGTGGAACAAACATCCAGATGTAATGAGTCAGTCACCGTCACTAGCAACGTTCAAATCCAGACTCAAGACGCATTTATTCAACGAAGCCTTTAATTTATGAGTTATATTTTTTCTAAACTATTTTAATTATTCACTTTTATTCTGTAAATAGTGTAAAACGCTCTGAACTCTAGAATGAGCGCTATACAAGACATTTATTATTTTTATTATTATTATTATTATTATTATTATTATTATTATTATTATTATCTGCGTGTTCTCTCACGCTGGCGCAATGTGCTTGCTCGCGTGGCCGTCCCGAGGGACTTCCCGCGCTCTGTTATGACTGTTTCTGTGCCATGTTCACGCTCTGGTTTACGTTCATGTTCAAGAAGCGCGGGCTATGCATGCTATCACTATTGCTACTGTTGTAGAGTAAATGAACGACAGGGAATCTTAATTGTTACCTAATTGTTGTTGGTATGTTTGCCTAGATTCATCTTGCAACTTGTCCAAAGTTTCCAGTGCTATGTCCCAACAGATGCAGCATCAGAGACATTTCAAGAGACAAGGTCTGCTGTTTCTTCATGTAATACAGCCATTTTTAAATCACTTGTCATACATTCAATTTGATTGGCCCAGAGCTGTATAAGTTAATTCCGGATTTACTATGTTGAATCTAAATCGCACCTTCTTCCCAGCCACTGGGGATGGAACATTTGAACGAAACTACCAATCATTTTTCTAGGCTTATTGAAATTGACCAATCATTATGCCAAGTGCTGGCATCCATGATTATAGGTGTTTCATGCATTTCACGTGCCCACTGCAGGTATTGCAAGTGCATACAAAATACATCTATTATCCCGTTCCCATTAACGAAAACAAACTTTGTTCTAAGCCGCCAACCATTTAACTTTTAAGGGGTGGGTGGGGTAGGTGAGGTAGGTGGACTTGTGGGGGTGGTCTGAACTAGAAATTTTGATAGACAGGCACAACTATGCTGAGAGTGTTTTTTTTTTTAATTTCTTGGTTTACTTTAGATATAAGCGTTGTATTTTTAGTTTTTATCTCTGACTTTTTTGCAGGACTGTCCCCCTCCCCTCCTACCACACCCGTTCAAAAATTAAATTGTCGCAACTTTGATTTTCTTCCCTGTAGGTCGATGCACATGTTCGAAATGAATGCCTGGAAACTGAGGTTCATTGCGACTACAAGAAATTAGGATGCAGCGCTGTGGTAACTGACACATACTACATGAACAATAAAAATCATCATTTTGTTGGACACAATCAACTCTTTGAAACCTTGATTTTCATTTAACCTCAACTTACCGCAGTCCTCTTGTTTTCTGAGCTAGGAGCACTTTTGGTGTTGTTTGTTCAACTTTATTCTGTTGTTTTGTGACCAACTTTACGCAATTGTTTTTCGTCTACTGCCTGTCCGCCGTTAAACAGATTTGTTTTGTGTTTTTAGTTTCCAAGATCAAAGGCCAAACATCACTCGGAGAACCAAGTTGAGCGCCATCTTGCTTTAGCTCTTCGGGGCCTGGAAGCTACCCAGCATGAAGTTCGCGCCCTCGTCAGCCTCGTTAAGGATCAATCAGAGCAAATCAAGCGCCTCGAACAGGAGCTTGGGAAGTGCAAGCTACAAACAAAGAGCTGTTCTCCGTACCTCTGGAAAATCTCTAACTTCGACTCTGTCCTCTCGAAAGCCGTAAGTGGTGAACAAGAAGTCATATTCAGCGAATCTTTCTTCTCGAGTTCTAATGGATATAAATTGAGAATAAAAATGTACCCCAATGGGGGAGCTTTAAGTCAAGATATGCACAAGAGAGTCAAAGGAAAGTTTTTATCGCTGTATATCGTCGTTGTACCCGGTGAATACGACTCCGTATTACCCTGGCCTTTCAAGGACTGTGTAAAATTAAGTCTGATCGATCAAAACCCTTCGCTGGAGGGCAGGAAAAACGTAACCTACACACTAAACTTTGCCAAGTTTAACGCAAAGCCTGATGCAGAGGAAAGCGTGGGGTGGGGTTTTGCGGACACTATTAGTCACGATGTCTTACATTCTCGATCATACATCAAAAATGACACTCTGTACGTCATGGCCTCTGTCATCCAAAATAAAACATGAAAACTTTTTTTCTCGAAAAAAAAAAAACAGTTTTTCATGATTTTATCACGACCAAAGGTAAATTATTAATTAATTATTAATTGATACGATGAGTGGTAGTCTAGTGATCCCTTGTTGTAAGTATACATTTCTATATATTTTTGACTGTGTAAATAGCAATAAAGTTATGTAAAAGTCAAAAACAAAACCTTAAACACCACGAAAAAAATAAAGCCAGTAGCAGTACTTACATCTAACAATATAGCGCTCAGGTTACTATCTACAGCAATGCTAACTTTGTTTGCCACGCCATGGCCGGTGCTAATAAATTCAAGCCCTTCTTACATTATTGTATAATCTGCAGTTATGACGTCACAGTCGCTGTTTTCAAAAATTCACTGCATGATTTCGGCCAATCAGAAAAGAGATAGTGAGTTCAATGTATAACAAAAGACGCCACGCAGCAAAGCAATCATACTATAAAACCGGTTTGAAGCCAAGTTATTTATTTCACATCCGTGGTGTCACACTACACAATTCACACTAACCTGGAATAACAGTTTTTTAATTCACATACACGGCCAATGTTTATTGGATTTGCGGCAGATTTATCCGCAGTTTTTAAATAATTGTTAGTAGCACTATTTATACTATTCCTATTTCCATTCACAATAATGGATCGTAGAAACACGTGGGACGACTTTGATGTAAACAAAGTATTTTCACGATGCATCACGTTTCAAGTTTCTTTTGTCCACTTTCAGACACCTGGAACGCACGGTTGTGACCAAAACTAAGGTCGCTTTTTCTTACCTGATGTGTCACCTTAAGGGAGCATTCATTTCGTAGAAGGGAGGTGGGCAGGAGGAAACGACACAAGCATGAATGTATAATCTCCCAGCCCTTCCTTCATATGTAATGTTAAAAAATTTGACGCTCCCCCGAGTAGAAGTTAAATTTATGGTGACCCACCCCTTTCCTTCTGACAAAAATGGTTTGTGGCTAGATTGTGCAACGATCCCGTGATCCTTCAGACACACGCACCTGTTACCGCCCCCCTCTCTATGTTGTGTCAAATTTATGTTGACCCTCCCCTGAAATCCCCCGGGCCCAACCTCCCTTCTGAAAAATTAATGCTCTCCAAGCAAGCATGAGGCATTTATTTAGTGGAGCGCAAAAGAGCGCCTGAGCACAGATTAGTCACAAGTCACCTGGGTTCTTCACGTTAACAAAAGGATGCACAAGGAATTAATATTAAACTTTGAGCACGCGAGGTCGAACAAGGATGGGGGGAAAATTTCAGAATACCGCAGGAGAAGGAATGTTTCGAGTGATATGGATTAAAATGGCCATCAAAAGTCGTCCCGTGTGCTACCAAAAAGGTGTGGTAATAAATTGTTCCATGCTCTCGATATGTGGTGGCAAACAAAAACGGCAGGGGAGTAGTCGCCTGTCACGGCAGCGGACGCGTGGAAGTATTGAAAGAGAAGGACTAATAAAAAAAATTAGTCGCAAAGGAGAAGGAGAAGCTGCTATGCCAAAAGAGGGTCGTTTGAGATATGCTTCAAAGCCCTCTCCAACTCATCCTCCTCCCAGTTCCCCTCATTTTTCCCTCGCTCGCCTTGACGCGCGCCCACTCACCATTTAGGGGTCTGGAACAGGGTAATGTTGTTTCGTCTTTAAGTTTTAGCAGTATTTGTTCCACTGATGCGTCTGTTGACAGAGCCTTTACTGGTCAGGAGACACCTGTCGTACGAATTTAGAGTTCTGTTTCCACTAGACTACAGTCAATTGCTCGAAAAAAGACAGATTGACCACTACTAAGCAGAATGCAATTAGAAAGGGAACAAGTAAATGTTTCTTATTATCTGCATCTAAAATTTCTACTTCCGGTCATAGGGCTTATTTACAAAGGAGGTACCGCGACAGGAACCGACACTACCCCTGATGAGTAGACAGGATATCCCAGGGGAGGGTCTGCTGCCTGGATGGTGAGGTTCCTCAGGAGGGTGGGATGAGCCTGGATACTGTACCTCTCCTCATCATCGTTCGTAAAGTACAGCAATTCAAGCGCCAGGGAGGCCCACTGTCCTCGCACGCATTCACCATTTAGGCGCCCTAAAGGGGCCATTATCTCTTGTTTCGTTAGAACACGACTGGTATACGTTCCCTGGTAAGAAAGAACAAAAGGTAATAGTGCTATAAAAGTTAACAACACAGACAAGAGAAAAGACTCTCAGGCTCTTTGTTACTCAGTCAAAAATAAATGCAGCATTGTCGTTATTTTAGGTGCATTTCGAAAGGCTGTAGATAGCACTGGAATTACAGGACACATTATAGCCTTCAAGGATGGTTAGCAAGAATGTTGTAAGTAGAAAGAAACAAGTAAAAGTAAAAGCTGGTGCACATTACAGCCAGGTAAATTTTTGAAATCACGCGAATGATTTCAGACCAAATTGCACTCCACTCGGTTCAATTGCCATTATAAATCTGCGGTACCCATATCTATCAGATATATTTGTTACATGTAATGTCTCAATCACGTCACGCACTTTCTCCAACTGAGTCACGCCTTGCGAAACCTTTTCGCTTGTTTCCTGTACGTAAGGGCAAAAAGAGTTCGACCTTTTTCGTTGTGTATAAATACAAGCTTGTTAATTTCACTTGTAAAAATTCCCTGATGAAGTCTGCCATTGTCAGACGAACAGCGTAGGGGATTAAAAACAAGATTTTATCTTTTCACTAGTTAAGCTTTTGAAAATTTTAAAAATTCAACTTCGGATCTTTGGCTGTCAACTTTTCTTTAGAGGTGGGTAGACAGAATTGAGGAAAATGGACTTACCTTGCCTTTATCTTTACCCAAAGAGAACAGCGAGGGTTTGTTGTCAATGACAGCCAACTGCCAATCATGATCGGTCTCTGTTCCTAGGTACCAATCCCTGTCGTACTCCGTCATGTACTCAGCCAATTCACCTTCATCGGTCGTTTCGCCAAGGACAGCTTCGTCATAGGTTAACTTAAAAGAATACCTATCAGACAGAAGAACACAGAGAAGCTAAACTGTAGGTAAATAGCGATGACTGATATGTACCAAGAGCTCATTCGGGTTGCGCACTTGTCAATCAAGTTGTGAAAAGTTATCTTCTTGTTACGTATTTTCGCGGACCTTACATTCATACAAATTTTTGATGTGTGTTTTTGACGCTAGACAGCAGATTTGTGCCGCGTTTCTACCTACTACTACTTTCTACTCGCAAAATTCAATACCCTGTTATACAATTCTTTAATCAATATGGGCCCCTTACAGTACACAATTGAAGAAATGGGAAATTCCCGTCTGCTGTTAGCGCAATTCGACGACTTCACGAACTGTTCTAGTATAGTTATACTTGGGTGAAAAGGAACATGTCAAACTTTGCACAGTTTGTACTTGCTATATAGTCTTGTTCAGTGTAATGGACACTATCTCTAAGGAAAACCAAAATCAGTCGTGCCACTTCTGTTGAAGGAGATCAGTAATTTGACAATTTTCGCGAAATTTAGTTCCCAGATAATGCAGTTTTGGAAAATCGCGAAATTTACCGTTCCATTTTCGCGAAATTAATTTCCAGCGAAAATAATTAATAATTATTGGGTGAGGCAGAGTATGAAATGAAGAATAATGCAGATCAAGGAGGGTGTCGTAACATTCTACGAGATCTGCATAATTCTTCATATTATATGGAGAAGAGTGTTTTACTGGGAACTAAACCACTAGTAGATTCCATACGCCACTTCATCCGGGACCCGAGTGGCGTATTTTCCGTATGTCACCTTTGTGAGTGTCGTATCGTTCAATGACGTCACGATTCGCGCCTTTTGCTTTTGTTGAATTGGTTTTTTTAGTCTCCATTTCGCTCACTAGTGAGATATTGTTCTTGCCACTCGAACATAAAATTCATATCTTCTCGCCACCGCGTAATATCCTCTATATATCATACAGAAGCCGAATCCAATAATTGTTTTATTATGCATTCAAAATATTTCTACGTCAGTGTTAAAACTGTCCTTTTCTCTTAGGAACTTGTTGAAAACCATTCATCTCCCACTTTTCTGCTTTCTCAGATATCCAAGTTAAATGACCTCAAGTGTCCAAAAATCCATTCTATTATACTACAACTGACATCAATTGATATCAGTTGTAGGATAATAGCATGGATTTTTGGATAACTTGAAGTCATCTTGCTGGATATGACGAATTAGCCAGGGCATTTTGGCCAATCAGAAACGGAGAAATATTTTGAAAGAATAATACGTAACAATGAAGTACTTGAAACTCATAGTGTACGCGTGGTATCTTCCTAATTTAAGGACTGCATTTCTCCTTTCATTACCTGTACGCTTTTAATATTACAGACTTGAGTTCAGCGTCCTTCTCCAACCAATCAACATACATCGACCAAGGGAACTCCCCAGAGTAAACCTTGAACACGTGACTAGGACCCGCATCTACCACAGAGGAGCCTGGGAATCCCATCACCTCTACAACTGCATAACACGCACAGATCAACACTCTATAGAAACCCACCATCGCTGAGTCACTTACGATGCTGTGAGCCACGGTTTGACTGTCTGCGCCAAAGTCTAAACACTTGACCACATATTTGAACCAGAAATCCGGGAATCTTGCTGCCAGGGAATCAGTGTGGTGCCGCTCCACTGGTATGGAGAACTTCCATCGGGGAGGTAAATCAAGTCTATGAGCATGCTCTGATGTAAAGGTCGCTGATTTCATAGTGTCATTTACAGCAGACGCTGCTTTAGAGTTCGTAGCTCCGTAAAAGACAGTATTGTCTTCCAGGTCCCTCAAAACAGAATCAACTGCTTTGGCTCCTTTTATACCATGTTCCCGATTTGAGGACGATGTAGACTGACCTATATCCAACGCAGGGAAGCCGCCTAGATTAAAAGATTCATTCAGGTTATCAATGTCTTCATCACCAGTATGTTGAACCGGTGAATCGACCGACTGCCTCCGATTTCCTTGACTAGTAAAACTATCTTCCAGTTTCAGACTTTCTTGTGACCAAATGCTGTCGCTCAAACTGGGCAGAGAACCACTCCTACGTCGTTTTGGAGTGACAATACTCGCATACTCTTGTTTTGTAGCCTTTGGCAATCTCTCCAGCTCGATATCGTCCTGGCTTAAGAGCCTCACAAGAGGTGACTGCTTTGGTTTAACAACAGGCAACACTTGTGCGTGCTTCTCTACAGTCGTCTCCGGGTGAGCAATCTTCGCTGGCTGTGCGTCCTCCGGTTTTCTCTCAAACTTGCGATCCTTGCAATAATTAATAAAGACCCAAACAAGAGACTTGAAGAAATTCTCAGAGTTCTTCTGCAGGTTTTCTGGCTGATCGATGACGCCAGTAAGAACGTTCTTCGCGTCCGAGTACGAGTTCAGTATTATAGTGTCGCAAGGTTGAAGGATATTTCCCGGATGTTGGTTCAAAGAGAACAGCGGCCACTTGCCCTCGTGTACTAGTATATCTTGAAAAACGTCATCCACGCGCGTGGCCTCTACTGTGTGACACGAGGTCTCTTGGAGCTCCAAGCCTTTAATAACTATGCTGCAAAACTTATAGCCAACCTCAAGTACATGGACCCAAACTAGTCGGTCCTGAAACCGCACCAGATAATGGTCTCCTGCGGATAGATTTCCAAGAGTGCCCATTGCCATGGTAACACTTAGCTGTGATGCGATCTGCGGGGTCAGCTGTTTATAGTAGACCGAGTCTGCGCATGTTGCTGCGGCAGTGCTGGCCGCCTTGGGCCACGATCTCAATGGACGGGGAAAGCCGACCAAGAAAAGAGGGAGGCAGAACAGTGGAAGCAAAGGTGCTGCCAACATGGTTGCTGTCCCAAGAAGGGCTAACACTACAGGCAGCAACACTGCGGAAGCAATCAGAATAGGTACTGTGGACCTGTGACGCTGTTTAGGCAGCTTCCATGAGGTCACTGTCAGAGTCACCATGAACACCACCTTATTGAACAGTTGCTGAAGTCGGTCCCGGCAGGCTCCGACCAGCATCAGCTGGAGGCCTAGCCCGGCTGTAGCCCACCACGTGGTCACATCAGAACCCAGAGCGGATACGGTCAGGGAGACTACAGAGACCTCCAGGAGGGCGTTGAAAGTGTTCTGCCAGACCTGTAATAGAAAGGCAGCAAAAGGCAGTCAGGGAGGGCTTAGTTAGCAACTATAAATGAGATGTGAAACAATTACGATATTTTGAGCTCTGACACTGGAGTGCTTGGCCCGTTCCTGGAATTCACAAATGGCGGTTTCGGAAAACTTACACGATAACTACGAACGGAGTGTGAAACATTTGTGGAATTGGGATAACCTAAGAGATGGTGCACTAAGCCTGTTACTGCCGTTTCACATGGTACACGGCGGGAAAGAGCAAGAGCGAAAGAGAGAAAGAAAAAAGGGAGGGGGGAAGGGGAAACGCCTATGTATTTGAACAAAATTCTTAATAATACGTGTAATTTCGTTGAGGGGGGACATGAAGGTTTGTGGTAATGCGGTACTGCGCTATTTTTGTGCAGTATCGCGGTAACTTTTATTTGAAAGTACGGAATTGCGGTATTGCAACAAGACCAAGCGGTTTCGGTAGTTTGCCAAATCTCGATGCGGTATTGCGGTATGTTTATCATTGCCCGTGCCGTATTGAAGTATTTGAACCTCCCTTACGTTCCCTTCTTAGAGCGTACTGGGATTAAAGTACAATGAAGCGATGAAAACATCGTTTAACAAAATAATATTTGTTTTGAATTGATTTCTTTTTCTGCGAGCAGTGTTCAAATGTCAGAAGGATGTTTAAGAGCAGTCCCTAGGAACTGATAATTCAGCCCTCAAACCATTGCTACTCTCACCTGTCTTAGTGCTCTGGCTACACCAATAACCACAGCAAATCTTGAAAGGTTAACTCTTTCAGGAGCTAGGAACGTGCAGAGAAACGCTACCAGAAGCAGAGGTGACACTATCAAGAATCCCAGAAAAAATCACAGTTAATTGCCAGTTCAACCTTTTATACCTCACTTTCCCTTGCGTGTGCTGCACAGTAGTGAAATATTGGTTTGACTACGGTACACAATGAAGATCTAGCATTTTCATCTGTATGCAAAATCATGCAGTGTGACCATTTGTCAGAAACAACCTTTGCAGGAAAAGTACTCTTTCACTGGAGGAATATTGTGAATATTCATGAATAGTTTTATGTCTTTTTTATTTTTACTTTCATCACGAATATTTATGAATACTTTTGGAATATCACAGCACGACTATATCCTGGATCCGGACTTGAGTGTCCTTCGCCATTTTAAGATCGGCTCTCCCGAGAGGAGCGCGCGCAACAAGACGTGTTCGCACAATTAGCCTGTGCCAGGCTCCCGGATTGTGGGCACGATCGAAAAGCGGGAGATTTTCGCTCGACCTCGCTCACCCGCTGTTTCGATCGTGCCCACGAACAGAGAGCCTGGCACAGGCTATCGCATTATGGACCTTGTTGACGGAGAACTTGATATTGATAAACAACATGCCAGAATCAAATAATAATATTGTGCATAGAGGTTTTTTTTAGATAGTTTTTAGGTTGTTTCTTATAGTCTTTCATACTAGATTTTGAATTTATTGAGATTTTTAACCATGATTATATTTCATAGAACTGTTTAATTTTTGTATATATTAGTTTATGGTTTTTAAAGAAAATAAAGATTGTTGTTAGTTATTAAATTTTAAAGGTTGATTCTTGGATCATGGCTTCTCAATCTTGTACACTGATCTGCACACATAAACGGAAAGTTTTAATGGGTGTTAATCTAAGACAGCTATCAACCTACCATAAACAAGTAGAATCTGCCGTACATGCCCCACATGCTTTAGGAGCTGCTTTCTCTTCTTAAATACACGCACTGATTCAATGCTAGCAGGATAAAATGGATTCCTGAACAATCCAAAGAAAATACTGACTTTTTGTACATCTCCAAGGATCTTCAGTAAAATAGTTAAAACAACAAACACATAGCAAAAAGCATCAAACATCACGGATGCAGCATTAGAGGAAAAGTGGTTTGAAACCACTGAGATCACAACAGTCAGAACAAACATTGTAATGTATATTATAATCTCCTTCCATCTCCACTGTGCTAAGGCATTATTGTCTTTATGGACTGCACTGCTCCATGCCTGATGTAGAAGGCCAAAAATGTCAATACTTAAAATGAAACCAAAGCAAGCTGACAAAATTACAAGAGCAGTATTGCTCTGGATGAAGGTTCCCATGACAACAACCAAACTTGACAAGACAAACATAACCAGCAATCTGCAAGAACAATAATAGACAATATGACTGACATTTATGGTAGTCACTGTAAAGGACCAGATTCTAAAAAAACTGTGGCTAAGGTCAGAATATTTAAAACATAGAATGTAGAACATATTTTTCTTGGACAACTCTGTCCAAGGGGGAAAGGCCCTATGTGGTTATCCCTACATGAAGCGCCAACCCAAAGGCCTGACCACAACACTGGGAACTATGTCCCCTACTGAGGTCATGGTATCTTGGATATGAACCAATTGTAAGCCAGTACTCAAAATAAGATTGAAAAAAAAACTCCCTCTAGATATTTTTTCTCTTCAAGACTTCCGCTTAAATTGTTATCTTTAGTATGCTTGAAGTGGGTTAACCAGAAATCATAAGTCATTCACACTGTCCATTTAAGCAAATGTTTTCCTTTGTGAACAGAGCCACAAGCAGTCTAGAATTTGTAATACCATATGAATTGTAGATTCTGGACTACAGATGAGCCAATCAGAGCAAGCCATTTGATGGATTCCAAACTCCTTGATATTAATAATAATAATAATAATAATGATGATGATGATAATGATTATGATAATAATGCAACTTAAAAAATTAATAAAATATTGCTTTTTAAGCTCTTCAACCAACATCATTAATCAGTCTGATTTTTGGAAAATGCTACACTATTCTAGACCCAAACAATCTGATTTCTACACCCTATCTCAGACTTTAGTGATTGAAAACCGCACATCCTTCACTGCAAAAAATACATACATTGCCCATATAGAGCTGCGCCCCTCTCAGGGAGCAACAGCAAGTGGCAAGCAAGTGAAGTTAGTACGAAGTAATTTATTAAATGGCATCATTCTTCTATCAGTTGAATTTATCACAAGAATGTTTAACAGCATGTTAGGAGAATCTAGACATTTGTCAGTGGTCAAAAGGGTCTGCAAAGTTTTTATTAACTTTGAAACCACACACTGTTTGCGAAGACTAGAGGATGTAGAACCTGGTGTTGTGGTTTAAGGCCCTTGTAGTTGCAGTTGTAATTTATATATGTCAAGCGTTTCTTACATGAGCCCCTAGCTTGGGAGATTGGGCAACCACTCCTTACATTATTGACAATAAATACATTGATTGATTGATTGATTTGGCAGGTATGGTGGGTAGTGTAATAACACCCATTCATTTTTACAGACATACCGTATATCTGTTGCCATTGGTGAACCTCCCAGTACTAGTACCAGGGCTTGCTCAGCCAGCCAGGGAAATAGAGCATCAAGGGAAGGTAATATTCCCATGATCCATAGCAAGGGAAAAAAGGGAAACAAGATATGAAGAGCTTTGTTCACTGAGGCCAGCTCTGAATAACTCCTGTTAAATTAAGCAAAATGTCTCAATCTCATAAATATATTTAATTACAGTATGACTACTCAAACCAACGCCATTGAAACAAATTTCCCCACAAATTATCCAATTACGATCAATAATCTAAACAATAGTATCTCTACAAATGTTTTATACTTAGCTTAAAATGCATATAATTTGCCCTATATCTGTGCATGTACCATATCAAGATTGAAAAAGAATCATCTTAGTTAGTAGAAACCTGCCACAAATCGATTCTTCAGCATTCAAAACTTGTATGAAAATTCATTTGTAGGTGGCCTTGGTTTGAGTAGGGGGGTTCTTTTTTATAAGTTAATTTTTCTGCAGTTTGAATGGACTCATTGAATGAGTCGAAACATGTCACTATATAAACAAGACAGAGGAATATCTCTCTGGCTTCAGGAAATAAGGTCACACATACTGTTAGACTTCAAGAATTAGATTATACGCTAAAAGATTTCTGTAACATTTCTTGGTTTCAGTAAATGTTCTTTGCAACTTAGTTCAAAGATTTAGTGTTGCATTCATTCAGTATCTTAAACTAATAATTTTGCAGATTCTCACCATGTTTCCTTACCCCATTAAGTCCCAGTAGTGACCAGCATCCAATTTCTCAACAATATTCACTGTTTATCAACCATTCAGGTGACAAGAATAAAGATAATGATCACTTAAATAGAGTTGTATTGATATTTAAACAAATTCTCCTCACTAGTACCATAACAAATATATGAGAACAGTTAGGAGAAAATGAAGAATAATATTGGGGCTGGTGGGAAATGCAATTCAAGTTGCATACCAATCATTCCTATCATTGTTTCTGTTTAACTCATTAAAATAACTAAGTAAATATAAACAAGTACTAAATATTTTCTTTTTGTACATAAATTAATAAATAAACACCTCACTCTCACCTTGCTAAAACTCCTGAGATTCCAAATAACAGCACATAAAAAGGCCTCATAAGCGCACTGATTTCTAGAGTATCGAGAGCTCTAAAACTAGCCAATTCCGGTGGCGGTGCAGAAGTAAGAGAATATTGAGCTGTACACACAGTCCACCAGCCCAGTGTAAAGAGAATGACTGTAGCCCCAGTATTCGAATACAAATCATTCAGAGCCGATGGTAGAAGATACAAAAACAGCAACCCACACAATACGCCAGAGATTAACGGGTGGACAATCATATTAACCGCATATTTCTTCGCAGGAAAAATAAACTCCACAGTTTCCAATCCAAAACACGAAACAAAGTCAATTTCGTCGTCTTGTGCCAAGAGATTTCGTTGCATCTTCGCGAGGCCCGAGGATTGCCGACGAATCAACCAACTTATCAACTGTGTGCTAAGTGCAAAGACGGTTATAAGACTGCCGTAAATGTAACAACTGTTAACGTCGGAAATAACACTGAACTCTGCAAGAAGGGTAAATACGCCTCCAAGTAAGAAAGGAATTAAAAATACTAAAACTTGGGTGAGGTGCACGTAAATCGGAGCATCATAGCCAAGCTTAAGCTTTAGTCCACCGAGTAGAGTTTGTGGAAATCGCTTCCCGAAGAATTCAAGTTTGTAATCGTTAAGTAGAGGCGCTCCTCCACCCTCCATGGAACCCATAACACATGTAGTGGTTGCGCCGTGAATGAGGGTTTTTGAACGACACTACGGAAGCTCAGTTTAGTTGCTCCTTTCTCATTTCCACGAGTATAAGTGTGCACGCTATGAACGATTCTCACCACTGCAATCGTGTTCACGTACCATTATTATGCACTTCACGAACACAGCAAATTTACCTTGTCGTCCATCTCACACGAGGGTTGTCATGCTGTACTCGTATCTCCCAAGTATTCTTCATGCGAGGAGTTTTGCGCAACAGAACTATAAAATTCCCAGCAGAATTAACCCATCTCTTCATATACACAAGCTATTTTTACTAAGTAATTGTCGTGGCTCCGTTCATTTCTGCTTTATTTTCTCAACAAAAGTAGAGAGTTGACATTGACGTCAAGGCAACAAGAGGCACCTGATAAAGTGAGATACTTACAGGGGTAGTCAAGGGGAGCCATGGTACGAGAAGGTAGAACTGTAATTAGTAGCGGAGCTCCACAGCGGCTCGAAGAGCCGCAGAGCGGAGCCCCATAACTACCGTGTGAGGATAGAAATTGAGAGAACCATGCGTTTGAGTTTTCATGGTCATCGTGGCTAGCGGCATGGCTCGCGGGCGCGTGCGCCTAGCGACGACGACGACGACGACGACGACGACGTTACCCCTCCGTTACCCCAACATGGCGCCATAGTCATCCGGGATATTTAGAAGGTCTGAAACTGAAACGAGGCCTTGTTTTTCGCGCGCTTTTCGCGGCTTGCCGCGGCTACACAACCTACAGCCAGCAGTCTACAGCAGTCGACAGGTCTCAAAAACCGCCGATTGGTTAAAATAATGCTCTTATAGCGCTTGCGCAGAAGCGTTACCGCCGGTTATTGCTTAGGTTATTGCGGGCTTTCGAATCGTGTTGAAGTTCGTGGCGGCCAGGATGCCGTTGAAAGTTTTAATTTCTTTTCGTTCCAAGAAGCAGATTTTCATTTCATTGTTACTTTATCACTGGTTACTGATGGGTCTTGGCGTGGTTCTTTAGTCCGGAGGATGACTTGCATATTTTACTGCATTGTGGACATCGAAAACCAGGTTGCAAAGTTGCTGATGTTGCTGGCTGTTTGGCGGGCTTCTCTTTGGCGTTCGGCTTCTCGTTGGCGTTGGAGTACATCGGCAAAACGGTTGTTTTGATGTCCGTATTAAGCGGGGTAAATCGTTCTCTGAACATTACTCGGAGGTTTTCAACTCTTTTCCGGTACACGGCCTCGTCGCTTTCTTCGTTCTTCATGTATTTGTCTTCTGGATCGTTTTGGTCATCGTCGTCATCATCTTCGCTTTCGTCTTCTGAGTCACTGTCGATTTCTTCGCCGGCGAGATACCTAGACAGAAAACAAGATTATATCAGTGGACATAAAGAATTGGCAGAATCAAGACAAGAAACGACATATAAACTTATGTTTTGAAAGCTTGCTGATTCGCGGTTATAAAAAAAAACATGCCTTTTGCAGGCCTTTTTAGATAGAAATTGTACCTGTTCATCGTTGTCGACAGCTGTTCAATTTTTCTTAGAAGAAGAGGATGGCATATTGGACAGAGTACATGGGAGGTCGATCGGCGCTGCAAGCAATCTTCGTGGAACGAATGCCCACAGTTCAGCCTCGCATATTCTTCAAAATTGTCCTGCACCAAACACGTTTTCAAGTCGCAAGCAACCGAAGGGTCTGGTTCACTACCAGCAAAAGAGTATCCCATAGGCAAACATCTTTGGCCCATGGTTGCGTCAAGGCCAGGGAAATAATATGGCTGTAAAAAGGTAAATTTGAATTTAGCTTGTAAAGTTTTAAAAGCTTATATTTTAGAATGTTTGTTAGTCTTCTCAAGTTCCCCCTTTATTTAATTTTAAACAGATTGCCTACTATTATGGGGGACTTTATATCAGCATTGTTTGTTGAAATTAATTATTTTGGCATATAATACCCATGCCACCAGCTTATCTCCCAACTTAAAATCTTTGAATGCTCCAGGTAGCTGGTCAAGAAAACTGCCTGTGTAGTATGGGGACATTTTCACTGACATAGCCAAGAAAATGCTGGATATCGATGCCACCTCTACATGGTCGAACAGACCCATCTTTCATTGTAACTTGTACATTCCGATGGTTTTTGGTCATGTTGCCCCCCAGTGGCACAGCCTCTATTGTTTCCTGGATGTCAACTATTCCTGTACACATGTGCCATGTGGTGCTCGTGACAGAACTGGTTGGATGATGTTTTGCATGAATAAAGTGGATGTCATCTTCCACAAGGATCATGAACTGTTGTTTCTGCAAGTTGTGGATCAACATGTACTGTAAGTTATGCTCAATTATGAGAGTGAATCATTTTAAATTATCGTCTCTTGCCTTTGCACTCAAAAACATAATATTTTAGTGTGTGGTATTTTGTTCCATACACTTTGATGTGATAGCTACATACTGGTAATGGGGTTGAAAAGATTTTTTTTATTTTTTAAATGCCTGTATTCAATTGGGAAGTGGGCTTAAGGGAGCTGTATGACGCATGTATATGAAATGTTACAAACAAACTCCAAGGAAATTCATTTTCTATCAAAGGTTGTTATGGATATATTTATTTATTTATCATCTGTTTTGCTATTGTTTGGTGGGGCATGCAATTGTTGAAAGACAGCACAATAGAAATTATATTGTTATACTGACAGTAAGTCTTACTTTCACTGCCTGTGTTATTTGTTTTGGAACTTCCTCCCTATTTTTTTCTGCCAAAGCTTTCTCATGGTTAAGGATGGTCTGGGGGTGACAGCTATATCCAAGGATCATTCCTGACATAAGGGAACTGTAACTGGCACCACTCATCTTCAGATTAAGCCCATTGGCTTTTTGCATTGGACAATTTTTTGGTAGCAAAACATGCAAAAAGGAAATAAATTCTGATGTTCACAGTCTTGGCTATCCTTCAGTTATTTTATTGAATTTTATTTCTTAATTTTCAATTATTTTTAACTAGTATGAGTGTTTTGACAAGTTCAGATATTTTTATTTAGTGTGGAAATCTCTTGATTGTGTGTGAATAACTACTAGTAACTTGTATTTTTCAACTAAAGAAAGAAATTCACATGGAAAACTTTTCAAGCACTGGTATATTTAATATCAGGCCTTAGATGTTTTAGATGTTTTTAATTTATTATTGCTCAGTTGGCCTGAACTCACTCCTTTTCTTTTTAGGAAAAGGGGATGCATGCATACAATGTACCTGATTGCGAAAGAAACTGAGACTGTGTAGCATGGACACAACTCTCACTTTCTGGAGTTCCACTCTTTTTAAGGATGGTTTTTCTTTGTCATCATTCAGGATGGCTTTATATATTTCACCAAAGAGACCTGGAGCACACTCATCACTGAAAACTTTCATTGCAGCAGGGTCATACAGATGTTTCCCACCTTTTGCGTAGTGCAGAGTTAGTGCCTTGTGAAACTTGTGTAATGAAGCACTGAATGATGGTTCCCCTAAAAACATTTAGAACAATTTACATCAGATGTTTTCTTTTTTTGTTTTTGGTTATGCAGGGCTGTCATTGAGGGCAGGGGCTGGGGAACTCCACGGCTGCTATGAGTTTGAGCCCCAGCTACTTTGAAAGAAAACCACCCAGCCCAACACCAGAATGAATTTTGTTTCCCAGCTAATTTTTTTTTATTTTCCCCACCAAGGTGAAAAATAAGTGACAGCCCTGGTAATAACTGGAATGTTCTGAGGAGCCCTTTAAATTAATGAAAACTATTTAAAAAGCAGTAGATGAGTGTCTTGGGTAAACTACATTCAGCATTGAAAAGTAAAGGACAAAAAGTGGGGATCCCCCGCAGGATGTTGGGTTATGACTAAAGTAAAAGATAAGATAAAGAGGTCAAGATACATGTATTGTGAAACCAGTTTATCGCTAAATTCAAATTTTCCAAGGTACGTAGACCACTGGCAGGCAAAGCTGGCTGAGCTGATCCTTTTTTTTGTCCCAAAATAAATCCATGGGCCACTGGTTATTTTAACACTAAATCTTCACAATGTTCATTACTTTGGAGTAAAATTTATATCTGCAATTTTCCTCAACTATAAAGAATGAATGAAGTTGGAGATAACTCCATGTAATCCATGTTTGCTTAGATACCTTCAATTTTTTCCAGAAGCTCAGTGTTTGCTCTTTCAAGCTCCTTGATTGCTCTTTTGTCACGGAGTTCTGATTCCTTGAGAAATTCATGCTGCTGCTCCAAGTCTGCAGGTTGTTTTTAGTTCTAAATTCAGTGCCATTATGTTTTGATGTTATTTAATAATGATCAATGTACTTGGGTACATTAGAAGGAGCAAACCATTTAATTTGTGAGGGGGTGGGGGGGGCTTGCTTTGCTTGGGAGGCTGCAGGAATTTTTTTTAAATCTTCCTTCCCCACCCTCTCAAAACTCAAATTAGTTTGCCCCATAGATAGGGTGAATTGTTGGGTGGCAGTCTCCCCTCTGCCCCCCAAAATTCCTTTGAATAGGGGCTGCTTGTAGTCTCTAATTTAATTTATTGACTTGATTAAATCTCATTTCTTCTTCTGGGCCCAGCTTTCCAAAGGTGGTTTATGATGGTTAGTCCTAGATTAAACTGAATCAAGGTTTTAATTTCTCTGGTTCAAAAAAAAATAACTACTAATATTTTGTACAGTTTCACATTCACATTGGATGATTCCATATAATGCAAAACTGTGGAATAATGTGCCTGTATTTTAAAATAGTAGTAGTTGAAGGCCAGATAAAGTTCAGGTTGAAAAAAACCATTTAAATGATTTCATACATTTCAGTAGAAGCCAACAAAATGCTTGTTACAGATTTCAGTGATTACACATCTTTACATTTATTACGAAGTGAGGAGTTCTCTTTTGCAAGGTTTTCGGCCTCCCTCTCTCCATCCACACATCTTTTCTTTAGCGCTTCATTTTCTTTTTCCACCAGCTCAATTTTTTCTAATAACTCATTCCACAGTGGCGGCCCCGGAGAAACTTTGGCTGCAGTGGAGTTCTCTTCATTGACTGCATGTCGTCGCTACCAATTTTTTTAAGGCTCTTTTTTAGTCATGAAACAGTGCAAAGCAGAATTTCGAATTAAGCTTAATTGCAAATAGCGCTGTATAAGTTCTTACCTTTCTTGGAGAAACATAATTCTTGTCACTTAGTACTCGTTCGTCTTTATCGGCCTCTAACAAATGTTTCTGACAAATATTGTTGTCAAAAAACAGGTTTGTAACTCCGCCTTCAATATTTTTGAAGACTACAGTAAGTCGCTGGGGGCAAGTTGTTAACCTCCCTGAACAGCTGTCACCAGACAATTTCGGAAAACAGCAAACAGTCTTTACAAGCTGCTTTTGCTGCTCATAATGGCGTACGCAGAGACAAACGCTTTCTCTAAAACCATTAACTGTTGTAGAAATTTCAGATACGTTTCCCCAACAATTATCAAAATATTTTGGTTGATTACGCCGAACCCGTGGTGCCTTGTCACAGAACATGTTCATCGTTGACACAATGAAACTGAAACATTTGGGCGTTTAAAAAAATATATTTAAAGGGTTTTTAAAAAGTCGCGTATTTTTTTTTTCACAGCGGCTGCAACTCTCACTGGCGGGAAAATTTCGCGGGCTAAAAAGCCACAGCGAACGCCAAATGACTAGAAAGTTCTACGGACACAAATGACTGGCAAAGACGATTTATTTGACAACATTTAATCAAGCATTCCACAAGCATACAATGACTAAAACAGCAGAAAATAAGTCAAAATGATCAGAAATTACAATCTTATATGATCTCTAGTATCAAACGAATTGAAAATTAAGGCAAAGAACCTAACAGTAGCTTGTCAGCTGAAGCTTGCACTGTTAAAATTACAAAGGTACTCACGCGGCAGTTCTGTGAACGGTCGTATATCCCATTAGATCCCATCTGAAAGAAGGCTGAGTTCGGCTGATAGTCGTAATCAGTCTTCATGACGGATTATCTCAAATTCATTTCAACGAGAAAAAAATCATTTTTGATATTTTCTCACCAAAGAAACGACGAAACCGTAGTGCAAATTTCAAGCTTAACAAACAATGTGCGTTCTTAACAAACGACGAAAAGCAAGTCCTCTTCGTGTTCTTGCAGCAGCATACACTTGCAATGGTTGGGACCAGAAACTGCGAAAAAATATGATAAGAACGGCGGACGATTTCACATAAACCTTAGCCAAAGCGATCTGTAAGAATTATATTCGTCACTGAGCTTCAACTGAACAGCATACAAGAAGCACGAGCGGCTTGGTGACCAGCTAAGTTACGTATCAAAATCTGGTTTGTCGTCCGCCATTTTGAAACATTTAGAGCGGGAAACGAATGCGCATGCTCAGCGGTTTTTGAGACCTGTCACAGCAGTCTACAATGTTTTGCTGAAGAAACGGATTATTCATAGCGGTTTTGGAGGAAAAATTTTCTTCCTACAAGTTTTCAAGTGTTTTTGGAGGGACATAAGCATAAAGCTGAGTTCTTGCTACAAGTTTTCAAGCATTTTTGGAGGGACATAAGCATAAAGCTGAGTGTCTATTTTTCATTTGTTAAAGAGCTGCCTAGCTACTTTTGGTGTTGTATTATAATTTTGCTGACCAGGTAATGGTTCTTCCGTTGAGTCGCGACCTAGATGTGTTTTTTTTTTTGACGATTTATTTCAGCTATCGAATCTTCTTTAAGTAGTTGCGTACACCAGGCGTATTTAATAACTTTAGTGACAGCATTTTCAATGTGTGAGGGTCTGTGTGAGGAGCTCCGCTTTTAGGCTTGCCTAAATCTATTTAGTATAAATACTCAGGTGATTATACAAAACCGCGCGCTCTGATTGGTTCGCTATCTCGGATTATCAGCCGATAATCACCTCGACGAACAAAATGGCTGCCAGTCGTTCGCGCGCTTTGATGAAATAGAATTTTTTCGTGTTGTAAAATGTTTTTTTTTCTTTTTTTGAAATAATCACCTATGTATTTATACTAAAACAATTATTCGCCTCAGGCTCAGTGATTAGAGATGAATATTCACCTCGACTTCGTCTCGGTGAATATTCACCGATAATCACTTCGCCTTCGGCGAATAATTGTTAATTAATATAAATACTCAGGTGATTATACAAAATCGCGCGCTCTGATTGGTTTGCTATCTCGGATTATCAGCCGATAATCACCTCGACGAACAAAATGGCTGCCAGTCGTTCGCACGCTTTTCGTCTCAGTGAATATTCACCTAGTAATCACTTTGCCTTCGGCGAATAATTGTTAATTAGTGACTGAGAGATATCCACATCCAACAGCTATAATTTTGAGAACTTGAGAGTTAAATCTGTTTGAAACTTTTAAATCAGTAGTTTCCTAAATTCTCTTTATTTGATTGTGTTGAACGTATACTGTTTTAAGAAAATAGAAAATTTGCACTTTTTAACACTTTTGGGCTCATGATTTTCACGAGGACATGAGGAAATGGAAAAAATTATGCTGCAACAGGAAGCTACAAAAGCAAGCCATGGGAAACTAAGCTGTTTTGAGTGATGTTTTTTTTTTCCTACCAAATGTTGGCACAATCACTCTGTCAATGTCCTCTGTGTTCTTTTATTCAGTTTATGAGTCACCTTGCAAGAGCCATTGATAAGAGTGCTGTTTTGGAGCATGCAGGCAGGTTCCCTTTGCAAGCATTCTACATCTCTCTACTCTTGCTGTCATTACCACAAATAAAGACAATAAAGTTAGCACAACCAGAAACCCAAAGTGTGATGTGCATTCTGAGGTCATCCATATTTGGAAAGTGCTTGCCCCAGCCACTGAGCTTGTTGGCACTGTCCTGTTTTGGTGGCATGCTGCTGGAACTTTTGAGTGAGTGTAAGTAGTTCTAACCTTCGGAAAGTGCTCGGGATTTTGACGGACACAGCTGGCACTGATGCATGTTGTTCAAATATGGTACTGGGTGTATTGAATGTGGACAAGCTCTGGGTAGACATTCAAAGGCAGCTATACAATTCAAGGCTCATGGGTTTCTGGCATGACATAACACTATTCACATTTATACTAGAAATACGACTCCCGCAAAACCTCGCGAAGCTAGTTTTTGAAGAAGTCACAATGATTTTAGCTATAAGCCTAATCCCCATTATTTTATTCGTTATTTCATGTTTGGTACTCAATTAGTGACACCTTGTGCAAATTACATGACCAGTATACCGCTGAACACAGTGCTTAAAAATTTGCCTTCACGTAGCTCTCTTACTGCCACTGAGAGTGCACCAGAGAGAATAGAATTAATTTATTGTCCTTACCCGGAATACAGAGTCGATGAAGTATCACAATAAGATTCACTTACCAGAAATTGAAAATGATTGTAAATCTTTTGCAGGTGAAGTGTTGAAGGATTTATATGAATTCTTGTGTTTACCACGGTGTAAAAACCTGTGATTTTTTCTGTTTTATTTTCTTAGTGTCTATTGCTTTGTCTGCTTTGTTGTACATCACTTTTAACGCAATAGGTTCTAATTACACCGAGGATGAGTTGAATGCTCCTATTGTTTTTTGTTTATATTCTATTGTTATCATTGCATGAGATTCATTGTAATAAGAATCGTCTGATTAGGGATTTTGTCTACTGCAGACATTATTTAATTCATTCCTAGGAAACCAGAATTGAGAACATAATGAATAGTGCATGTACTCTCTTTAGTTACATTGGTGCCCCCTGTGATAGATAGAAAATTCCTCTTTCCCCAAAAGAGATGCCATATCAACAGAAGTGTGAGATCCAATGTCATAACATTAAAAAAAAATGGGTCGGGGGGGGGGGGGGGAGGAGGAAAGAATTGAATTGTACAAAGACTGAATAAAGGTTTGGTAATAGTGAGTGCCAACTATATAGTAGGTTGTTGTACTATTTTTAGAACATATCATAAAAACAGTGTAAGAAAGAGTTATGAAAAAGATGGCTGCACTACATATTGCTTTAAAAAAATTAATGTGAAATCAACATCAAGTAGTCAACAGTATACACCAGAGAAAATATAACCAAGAAGATACTTTGTTACTGCACCCATGCTTTTCTTGAAAAGTCACAGTGAACACATCAACATTGCATATGAAATAGTTTAGAAACAAAATTTAATACTCTAGCCTGGAGGGTTTTGTTCCCTGGATCATCAATCATTATTCAGAAGGCCAAAAATAAAACAACAACAACAACAAAAAAAAAAACAAAAAAAACAAAACAAAACAAAAGGAAACAAAACGATTACACTGTAAAATGAATCCCTTGCATTTTTAAGACTAGATTTTCAGGTCATTCATGAGACATTCATCAAACATTGACTGAAAATTAAAGAACGAAATAAAAGATAGTGCAAACATTTGAGACTCCATAAGGTCGGATTTATTAAGAATTAATCACACTGTCCAGGGTTCTAAAAGTCATCCAAAAGTGAGGAAGGCCAAATGGCTCTATAAATCAGCATTCCATGTAGCCTTGTTACTATTTCACATTTGTATATTAAAGGAATAAAAAAACTTACAAGTGAACTTTGTTATAAATATGATGCATATTCTACAGAAGCAAGTCTTAAGGATGTTGTGAAGGCTACAAATTTTAAAGCCATTTATGGCCCCATTCAAGTATACAATATGCTTTAACGAATACCAGTATAACATTCTGCAGAAAAAAAACATTGCTTACGAAAATTCCCTTACTTCCTGAGTGACAGCTACAATATCTGCGCATAAAAAATCTGCAGTTCAAGATAATGGCACAGGTTTAAAAACAGACAAACTTGGCCATATAATGTATAACATAGCCAGCTCTGCATCTTTGAAACATCTGGACCTTGAACAATACAATAGAGGCAAACTGCAAAAAAATTGCTCTAAAAGTGCTTGACCGAGTTAACAATAACTTCTATAATTATAACTACAACAAAATTCTCAAATCTGATTGGCTATCAACTGCCCTGATTTCAGCCTTAATAGGACAGTATGCGTCATGCCTGAGTAATTGGACAGTACGCGCCATCACATGTGCGCTTAAATGGCTTTTTTTCACAGCTAGCAACAAAAAAATCTTGGAATTTCTTGTGTTTTGATTTAAAAAAAATCGCACCC
Source organism: Ricordea florida (assembly GCA_949710005.1). NCBI lineage: Eukaryota > Metazoa > Cnidaria > Anthozoa > Corallimorpharia > Ricordeidae > Ricordea > Ricordea florida. The sequence continues at coordinate 22,151,223 of OX453284.1, forward strand.
CCACTACGCGGTCGTCCAATTTTGTTAATCACTCGTATCATTACAGACCAAATTGGACTCCACTCAGTCCTATTACCATTACTTATTGTATAGCTGGTTCAATGAGCGAGTAAGACAAGACAAATTCTGAGTTCTGCTTGGCTACCCAATCAGGCAAGATGGGCCTATTTTGTCCACTCGGCATTTCCACATTACAATTATCTCGCGAAACAAAACAATACAAAAATCCTTTATTGACCAAGCTTGTTCATTCAAGATGGCTGGAAACTGGCCTTGTTTTTCTCAGCAATTTTTGTTGACCTCAGCTACTTCTGGGTCAATTAAGACACAAAAGACTTGGCCAATATACAGCCATACAAACTGAACAAGCTTGGTCAATATACAGCCATACAAACTGAACAAGCTTGGTCAATATACAGCCATACAAACTGAACAAGCTTGGCCAATACACAGCCATACAAACTGAAAAAGCTTGGTCAATGATACATATATTATCATTTTTGCACGGGGCAAGGCAACTTTGCACATTCATTTTGTCAGGGATTACTTTGTCCACAAAATTAATCAACAATGCAGATCTTGGTGTAATGTTGGGAAGCAAATGCCCCTATGAATGTCAACAACAGTTCTTTTCAGAATTACCGGTACCTGCATAGACCCAAAAGATCCTACTCTGTAAAAATAACCTCTCAAAAACTCTCTTACAAACCCCTGTACACAAATGTTGAATGTGGTTTGAACCTGACACCTCTTTATGAAGAATTTCTTTTGCTTTTCTTCTACAAATTTTGGTCTTTAACAACCCTCTCAGCCTTAGGAAGGAAAAGTACAGATATTACAACTATACAGTAAAATAATCATACTGTACATGCGTGTTAATGTGAGCAATTCACAGAGCCATGTAGAAGTCTTATATCTGTGATCTTCACACATAACATTTTGATTTCCTCAGACACTCAATGCAAAACCAAGTGCACCCAAACACTACCTCAAGTGTTGTGGTCTGTTTCAGTCCTGGATCCTTGAGATTAGATTGACAAAATCCAAATAGTTCAAGAAAAGTTACACCTAAACTCAGCATTTTAACCCTTTCACTCCCAAGAGCAACTTTACAGATTTTACTCTGTCTAATGCCATACAATTTTACTTGTCAAATGGAGACCCCTTGGGTTAAGGGTAGCAGAGAGAAAATTTTAACAATATTGTACAGTATTACAAAGAACACAGTCTTAGCAAATGTTCCCACAAAATGAAAGTTCAGCACTATACAAAACTTGTGAATTTAAAAACTGTTTGGCAAGTCTGGTCTTTCCTCAGCAATTGCACCATTCATTAATTCCTCTTCTAATTTTTGCGGAGAAAATACATTATCTCCACCTTCAAGTGAAGCTAGCCTTTCAGCTGCCATACGCTCCACAAACTCTCTCTCCCTGTCTTCCTCCTCTTGTTCTTGTCTCTCCTGTAAAAATTATGCATTTAAACATCACCTGATGGTGTGGATAAGTTCTAACTTATGAGAATGTAGCCTTAACACTTTCACTTGAAAAATCTGATCAATTTTTAATAAGAGTGATACAGACAACTTGATGATAGATAACCTGTAATTTCAATATCTAGTACAAACAGGTCTTAGTACATACATGCTATAAAGCCACTTCATTTATTGTTGAATATTCTTTTCTTATAAAAGCAAAAACAATAATGACCAGTGTAGACTCCTTATAATGGTTGGTAAATTAATTATGTTCTAGTCCATCAGTGGTTTATCTATAGCCCACATGTAAGTTTATTGAACCAAGAATATAGAGAACACATGGCCCTTTTTCTTTGCCAAAGTTTACTGCTTTTGCTGTAACGAAGTTGGTCTTCATTATATTTCTTGTTTATTCACACCTTGAGGTTTATTGCAAATTCCCCTTAACCTCATCATTACAATAATGACGGGAATGATTTCCGCACAGGTCCCTACTTCATTATGCATGCTGTAGCCGTATGGTTTCGTTCTCAGAAAACAAGAAATGTTTGCACGCGCACTTCCCAAGACAATTCAACTACAGCATGCATAATGAAGTAGGGACCTGTGCGTAAATCATTCCTAATGACGTTGCTAATAAAGAACTTACCAATTCTTTTAGTCTATAGAACTCATCTATAACATACTGATATTTGGGAGTAGTGATTCCAAAAAAGGCTGCTAGTTTCTCCCCTAGGTATTCTGCCGCTGGAAGGAGGAGAGAAAAACAATATGACTTCAGTGGTTTTTAACCCTTTCACTCCCAAGGGGTCTCCATTTGACGAGTAAAATCGTCTGGCGTTAGACAGAGTAAAATCTGTAAAGTCACTCTTGGGAGTGAAAGGGTTAAGGGAGATAGTTTTTAACCCTTTCACTCCCAAGGGGTCTCCATTTGACGAGTAAAATCGTCTGGCGTTAGACAGAGTAAAATCTGTAAAGTCACTCTTGGGAGTGAAAGGGTTAATGTAGCCTAGCACTTGAGGTAAAGATGGAGCAATTGATTCGAGTCTCAAGACACATCTGGTTGACAAAATTATTAACAGAAGCAAGAGAATGGATATGGATGGATAGAAGTGTAAAGCGCCTTTGAACATATTCATATGAAAAAGTGCGCTATATAAATTCATTATCATTATCATTATACTGCAAGTCAGTAGGATAAGGAATTCCGAAATGTTTGTCAGTCTCTTTGTAGGCACCTTCCTTTGCCATCAGCTCATTCTTGAATAGTGCACAGAACTTAGCTGGAGATGTGATGTAACCAACAAACTACTACACAGCTGTTTATCATGTGGCTGGTTATGAGAGTCAGTGCTCAACCTTGACTTTTTAAATCGCTGGTCCTTGGACTAGTTGAACTGAAAATTTACTAGTCCTGAGTAAATCTGTGGTAGTCCTGTGGTAGTTGGAACATTGCGAGGAACGCATCGAAACAGCGTTTACAAGACGTATATTTTGTTTTCACCTTGTATTATTTTTTAAACACTACAAACTACAAAGTAGTTACTGGTCCTGTGACTAGTGGTTCTAAGTTTCTACTAGTCCAGAAGCATTTTGCACTAGTCCAGGACTACTGGACTACCGCTAAGGTCGAGCACTGAGAGTGGGCAAGATGAGGCAAATCCTGAGTTCTGATTGGCTATGGGAGAAAGAAAAATGGGTCGCTCTTGCCCACTTGTGATTGCCCACTTTGTCCGATGAACAAAAACCAAACAAAATCCCCAAATGTATATCACTTTCTGGACACTTTGCTTAAGTTAGCTCATTTCCCATGGTTGTGGTAGACTTAAAATACATCACGTGATAAGGTGGATTATGACATTATTTACAATGTTTCATACCTTTTAATGCTCCTGTTGATATGGCAACAATGTAGTACCATAACCAGAGCATCCAGGTTAAGTCAGACTGAAACGAACACAGAGGATTGTTTAGATCAAATTGTCATCTTATTCACTTATTAAATACACAAATTATCATCTTATTCAAACCTTGCATGGTTTCAGCTCTTAACCAACATCTTAAAAGACAATGCCGTTTAACATTGTCTACTATTGACTTATTCAAAGTCAGTATTTAGGGATCAAGGGTGTCAAAAAGATTTTCCTTAGCAAGAAAATGTGAGAGTAAATGGCACAGCACAATGTGTTAATACTCATTCTTTGTTTTTTTTTTTGGAAAAGCAACAAACATGACAAACTACAGTTGACACAAACATGAATTAAAACTAGCTGGTGATACTGCTGGTTACTGGCCCTATTGGACATCCCTAAGGATCCACTCTATAAAAATGTAATTTCCAAGGATCTCGCATGGAAAGTATGTTTACTGCATTTTCAAGGATGCCCCAGGGCTGGAACAGAACCTGATGTTATAGATGTTGTCACAGACTTATTGTCACGTATTATCACACTATTGTAACTGTGAGAACACAATGCCTCATGGTATGTGTATCAAGCACACCTTCAAGATGGCAGTGAAGTGACCTGTTTACATAAAAGATGTATCATTCATAATCTATCCGAATCAAGTCAAATCTTTATCAAACCAGCATTGAAGAATTCTACTACACCTCAGGACAGTCTATGGACAGAGAAATGAGGGCTTTAAGTTCTATATCATGGACCAAGCCAGCCAGTTAGGCCAAGAATTTGATAAGGACTAGCCAGCCAAACCTCCAAAAGGAAAAAAGGACACAGAGGGGCAGACACAGGGCAAATCCTAAATTTTACCACTTAAAATCAAAACAGATTAGTAAAGGAAAGTTCTTGAGAGCCCTGCTTTTCCGTGTATAGATTGGCTAAGACAGTAAGCACTTAGAGTAAGTACCCTCTGTTTTTTCCCTCATGACTAAACAAAGAAAACTGAAATTTAGTAGAACTGTATGGCAAAACTTTTATTCCTTTGAAAAACAAGAGATTTTAGAAAAATCTACCTATCTACCTGTATCTTAGATAAGAAACTGCTTTAGAATAATCAGGCTAATACCAAACTTTCAGATATGATTTGATACATTTTCAATGGTGAAAGTCACGCTAAATGAAGGCTCCCGTAAACATTCATAATATCATCAAATTTCGTAAGATAACCAGAAATGATGTATTCAAGATAAATTCCATTTGTTGTTTCTTGACCCATCAAAATCCGCAGTGTTCAGACAAATACATTTGACAAAAAAAGAGACTGATTACAAAGAACATCGAACGTCAGCTAAAGCGCGATCCCAATAGATTTTTTCTTCAAGGGCATAATAGTCAATCAGCCACGCACAAAACAATAATTTAAATTAGATTCATGACCCATAGAAAATCGTTTTCTATCAACTATAGCAAAGTACCGTCAGTGGCTTGTATGCCTTTCTTAAAGAAGATTACGGGTCACCTGACTGCAAACATTATGGGAGGCAAATATTTTCTCTGCTCAATTCGAGCTGGCAAAACCGGCTTATTCGCAAGGTCTCTACAACGTACATAGCCGTAAATACTGCACTGATAATTACACTGTACATTTTAGAAGTGTCCAACAGCTGGTTAATAGAGTTGTAAGCCACCTGTGAATAATCTTGAACCTTAAAAACAATCACAAGGTATGTTCTCTCGCTAATGTGGTTTCCATGTACGAGAGAAACTAGACCTTTGGACGGAAACCATTCAAAAACACAAAACAGTTATCGATCTGAGAGGGGGTGCGCTATCTTACCGGGTCGATATCTCTTTCTTTCCTTTTAGTACAGCTTCTCCTTTCGTCGTCAGAACTGCTCTCTGATGAGTCCCTTGGTGGCTGGTTTCTCTTCTTCCTTTTTCTATATTTCTTACGTTTTTCATCAGAATGATCGCGGTCCGACGGGTCTTCTTCCTCCTCGTCGTCTCCGTCTTCATCCAAATTAATTGTCTCAAAGTCATTTTTGGGCCCAGAAAAATTAACGCGAGGTAAGCCCGCAACCCCTAAGTCGACGTTGTTTTCGTCTTTATCATCTGAATCATCTTCTTTCTCTTCTGTCAAGCCTGTTTCTTCCGTTGTTATATTGCTTACACTCGCCATGTTGTTGTTGATCAGACACCTCTACAGTGAGCATGCGTCTGTAACCGTTGCAGCATGATAGTGGGCTCATAGGAAAGGCAGGGTGAAAAGTTCAGTGGCACCGCGCCGCCGAGGGCTATGGAAGGGATACATTGAGTTCCATTTAATTACGGTCCAGGTGGTGTGGCGGAGGAGGGGGGCTTTACTAGAAAGTATCAAGAGATCAGGGGGGAGGGCTGAACTAATTCTGCTTTTGCGAACGGAGAGGCACTACCAGCTCCTGGCACTACATAATAATTTCCCCTTTGAAGCTCATTTTTCAGTCCCCCGGCCCCCCCGATAATTATTCCACAGCCCCTGACCACGGTAAGTTTGTAAACTATGTCTCAAGTTATATTTAAAAGCGGGAACACAGAGCCAATACCATAAATGGGCCCCTGATAGAAGTCAGGGAAAAACATCCTACCCCAGAGCCGTATTACTTCGGCAATAAGTCTTGGTCAAGAAAGCGAAATCAAAAATTTTTTATTGTTTTAAAAATTTGAAGGTTTTGTATGCAGAGACGCAGATGACACCATGGCTAACTGTGATCTGCTAATAACAACCTCAACGACGTCATTCTTCCTAAAATAACGGAGATTCTTATCAGCACAAAATCAAAAGTCACCCACGCGTTGTAGCATGTTCTGTGAGTCAGTCGACCGAAATTGGAGCGGGCTATTGGTACATTTTTCATATGGTCTTTCATATATTCATTTGCACTATTGTTCGTGTGTCCTGCGAACTCTGTAAACAAAAACCAGTGAGTAATGCGCTCGAATTCCAACAAATCTCTTCTCCTGTATGGCATATTAACCCTTGTATCCGCTCTTGCACTAGGAGGGTCTCCCAGGGGGGTCCTTGTTCCCTTCCAAAATTGCCCTATGTTCCCATGTTCCCACACATTTTCAGAATGTGTTCCCACACATTTTCAGAATGTTTTCGTACTGTAATTTTTCGAATTTTGTTCCCCTATTCCCAAAAATTGGCTAATGATCCCTTGTTTCCCAAAACCCCTGGGAGACCCTCTACTAGGCAAGCGTGAACACATCTTTCATAAGAATCTCAGGGGTGACACATGATATGAGCATGTGATTGGAACATTGCCTCCTACCAAGGGGTGACTCTCGACTTTAAGCTGCGGATGGACTGATCTGGACGGAATCCTTCTTACCACCAACATCTCTTTGTCAGGAGTACTCAACGAGAATTGTTTCAGAATTTAATCGTTTTTGTCCAAAGTGATCTCTTAAGAGTCTGCAATTCGATTTCTGGTTAATTATTTACAACCGCGGGAAAAACTTATCCGCTCTTCAGAGCCAGCTAGCAATAAACCTGACATCTGTAGTTGCCAGCCAGGATTAGCTTCCTGCGCAGACGTCCTTAGGGCGTTTGGGGAGAAACGCCCTAAGGACGTCTGCACAGGAGGCTAGCCAGGATTAGTCTCATCAGTACTTTTTCCCAGCCTTGTAGAGATCACGTGTAAGAGGTTATTTTCCCAGCATTTTTGAGACGTTTTTGTCGCCTTACTCCAATAATTTGTTTTCCCCGTTATTGCCAGCAAAAAGCAAAAACACAGTATATACATAGTCCTGTTTGTTCTGCGGGACCAGTGTGATGTGTTTTCCAGCTGATAGTTAAAAAGAATTCTGTTTCGTTTTGGCTGTGTGGCTTTGCAGGAATGCTATAATCGTGGTAGCAAGGTATGTTTTTAAACTCAGTCAGCCAGCAAGTGAAAAAAACATATCGAAACCGCAGAAAACCAGCAAGCAAAAGTGTTTTTGCTATAAGAGTGTCAGCCAGGAATAAAAACGGTGAAGAACAGCTATTTTTGAGCAGCGGCTCGTTGGGTACTCCTGCTTTATCTTTCCCACAGACAATATTCTAGAGAATGTACAGCTAATTAATCATTTATTGAGATGACAATTAGTGATAAAATGCCAAGACATCTAAAGACATCAAAAAGCTTGATTTGCCCATGGTAACTTTACAGAATTCTTTAATTATACATGAAAGCAGGAACAATGATATCACTGCCTTATCTGCTTGCGATTTCGTCGCATTGCTATGAGAAATGTCTTTACTTTTTTGGCATATATAAATAAATCCTTTATTGACTAACCTTGTTATAATTATTTTGATATGTATTATGATTTCGACAGTGCAAGCAACAAGATAATTTTAGATCTAACCAGCAAAGGTTCAGACCCATAACACATTGGGAGAAAAAAAAAGCTGACTGTAAGCTTTAGGGGAACGTAGCTATGTTGTTCAGTAATTCTCCACGCACAGTATAACTTCATCAGAAGCTCGCGGAAAACGGTCAGCATTGCTTAGCGAAATATCGAGAACTAAAACTATTGTTCTTAAAACAAATAAATCTCAGCCTAACTCCCGTTCAAAAAAGATTTCAACTACAAAATCAAAATTTCTTCATTATGCATTTTATTACTAACAACAGAGTAACTAGCTATAAAGCTATATTGTCACCGACCGTACACAAATAGTTCACCGCGTTAGTACATCTAAATCGAACCGATTATGATTGAATCGATTAACATCTGAACATAGCATTGACTATAGCAGTAGGGCTAATACACTTGTCAACTGAAATCCCACCCCCACTACCCCAGGGATTTAACGTGTATTTAACAGCGGAGTCAGATTTTAACATATCACCTTTTATTGACATTTGTAAACAAAAACAATTAAAGTTTCGTTCATAGGTTACATGTTGTGAGTTGTATAAATACTAACAACTTGTCTTAAAAACCATAGCAGTTCTCGTTTTTAGACGTTTCCAAGGTAGAGCAACATTGCAGTTTCCTTATAAACAGTGGACGTTGGAGTGAAAATTGTATGAATGATGAGTACTTTTATCCGTAATCTACTTGGTAAGCTATTTAAAAAAAAGGCCAAACTAATTTGTGTTTATTGAGGCCCTGCCAGGGTAAATTCCGACAAGCGACACGGGCCGAAAAGTAGCGACAGCGACCTAATGAAATAGCGACAAACGACTGCCATTCTATTAAAAAATGTCGACAGCGACATCAAAGCCGAGAATTAGTGACAAAGAACTGAAGTAGTTGTCCCTTAATTTCCGACAGCGACGTGAAGCCTTGACAAAACGCCGACACGAGGCATTTTAAAATTCCGACAAGCGACCTGGGACTTCCCCCCTGGCAGGGCCTCTTTATTGCATAAGTCACCCCATAGTAACTATGGTCACCCAGAAAACTCTGGGACCTTGACAAGCGACCGAGGGTGATAGCCGGGACTTTAAAAACCGAAGATTTCCCCACTCACCGGGGAAAATGGCAAAATTTAACAATTCGCAAATGTTAAATTGCCCATCCTATCACAGGGGGCCGGGGGGGGGGAGGTTCAATTGACGAGTGCTTAAATAATTAACAAATCGAATGTGGTTTAGCGTTGTCTGTACTCTTATCGACAACGAGTACGCGTCATCACAGTGGTCAAAATGTTGTGAACTCACGATTGGTTTATTTCCCAAAATGAGCGTTTCTGATTGGCTATTGCTTTGCGTGACATATTGATGCGAGCAGCGTTCTCTAGACTCTAATCGACGACGGCAAATTAGACAATCAGATTGCGAGATCAATCGGTGGTAAAAAGTAGGTTTGACTATGTCTACCAAAGACCACTTAAGCCTTTACTTTGGAGAGTAATAACTATCTACCTTCTGGTAGTTAACAATCAATAAACTCTCGCTATAGAGTCATAATTCAATGACATAGTTGCTATAATTCCTTAACACTTTTGTCCACAGGCTAATGGTTTTCTATTACTTGTACGACAGTTTATAAAATGACCCATAACAGCGCCACCCGCGCTTCTATTCTATATATTTAAACTAGCAGTAATCCCAGATCAAAGTGCGTCGCCTTAGGGCTCTAGGGAGCTGTATTGGTTTCCATAAAGCATCTTAATCTTGGCACGCTCGGCATGCTGGGTGGATAATATTGTGACGTTTCAAGATGGCGCAGATTCGGAACCGACAGATCGATTTCTCGCGCCTGGAACATACACAGGATACCCACGAACACAGAACAACCAACGACTCAATTAGGAAGTGTCTCCTTCGTTGACGCAATAAATATCCCCGTATAGCCATGGTGCGAGCAGGGCCACAAAGCACCGCGCAGCCATGTGAGATTCAGCCGCTTCAAAATGGTAAAAATATAAGAAAAGCGGTGGTAATATGATACAACGTTTATCGACTGGGTTAGTTCGGGCTGGACAGGAAAATATTTGGCTTTTGCTCATGACGTACGGACCTCGCACCATTTGTTTCCCCGTCCGGTCTTCCTAATCAGTCAATAAGTACGTATCGCTGCAGTAAGAACCGTAACACCCAAAATGGCTAAGCTACCAACACAAGAACACTCATTAAAAAAGTGATAGAAGTCATAACAAAAATAACGGGTATGAATATCGTGTATTAGTATAAATACTCAGGTGATTATAAAAAATCACGCGCTCTGATTGTTTCACCATCTCGGATTATCAGCCGATAATCACCTCGACGAACAAAATGGCTGCCAGCCGTTCGCGCGCTTTTGATGAAATAATTTTTTTCGTGTGATACAATGCTTTTTCTTTTCTTTTTTTGAAATAATCACCTGTGTATTTATACTAAAACAATTATTCGCCTCAGGCTCAGTGACAAGATACATGAACATTTTTTTAATAGTATAAGGCTTGACCTGTGAGACAGGCTGTTTGCCATTCATACATCTAATTCACTTCAATTCGCCCATTGCTGTTGCTCCACCAATAGCATAGCTCCAAAATTTTCTGTATAAATAGGGCACAGGCCATTATCTTCTTGTTTATTCTGACGAAGGTTGACGCTAGAAGCACGGATGTCTTTCTCATTTTTCTGTGGAGTATAACCTACTCGATCAACTGGTTAAATAATCGTGATTTTTTAGGTCGTTTGGTTGGGCATGAGGTTGGGGCGAACGTAGCTTCCGTGACCGAAGTTCGCTGGGGAGAGTGGAAGGGGATTTCGATCCTCAAGCTTGAACTCCTATCACTCGAACTTCTCCCCCCACCCCTCCCCCTCCAGTTTGAAACCAGAATGCGTTCTTGCTTTCTCTCACCGCCGGAATGACGCAAACTGAAAAGATCCCGCTGCTTGTCAGGCTATATGATAGTCTTGAATATAGAAAAATATGATTCACTATCCAAGCTTTGAGCTCGCTTTGTTACGTACAGGTACGAGCGGTCGCAAATGTTCACTTTACAGGCGAGAAAAGGATGACCCATTGACAACCAGTGATGGTTTGATGTCGCACAGCCTTTGACAGCCTGAAAATACGAATACGTATGTTACATATGAAATGCAATATGGACGTTAGGCATCCTTTATATTTAACAAAAACAGCAAGCTCATAGGTCGAACGTTTTTGTGAATAGTAATTAATGCAGTCCTAAGTCCTTGAAAAATTCGATAGAACAGTGGTTAGTCCATACATTTAGCAGGGAACGAGGTTATCTTTCAGGATACACATATTGCAGAGAGCAATTGTTATTTGCGGCATTCACCATTTTGTCGGTTATAAAGAGAGCTGACTCTACTTAAAAATTCATAAACTTGACTGAGTTTTGCACATTCCAAAATCCCCGGTTTCAGATGGCATTTCAAGACCTACTTTTAAAAGCGTCATTTCGGGGTAGGGATAATTTTGAGGGTTGATTTGGGATCATTTCAGGCCCTGTGCAGATACATTGTTACAGGACATTGTTAAATTTTTCCTTCAGTCTTTATCTTTGTGTAACTATTATTTATATACGTATTTGTTTGGTTTTTAAAATGATATGCATTCATACCACACTCCCATTGGTAAATGTAGATGATGATGTCACTGCTATCTGATTGGCTCTTTGGCTATTCTACTATTCTTTTCATGTATATACTTGCGATCCCACCCGGACGGTTAGGTGCCAGCTTGGACTAGCGAGGAGATCACATCCCATTGTCCACCGTGCTATGGTCCCCCCAAACCAAGGGATAACCCTACATATCCATCCACAAGCACGCCAATTTTAAAGCTGGAGGTATCTTTGTGATGTGCATTGTACATTCAAATTCTAGCAGTATCCAGGATGTTTGCCCAATTAACCTGGCTTAATGGCCTTGCTCTCACTCCCGGGGGAATACTCCCATAAATTTCGGATAGGTGTGTGCCGCAAAGAGTCTTAAACCCTGACCCTATCTAAGGATGAAGCAAACGAAAATTGATACCCTATTTAAGGCCCAAATCCGAAAAATGAGACCCTATGCAATGGAAAAACTAAACTAAAAATAGCTTGAATGGGTCAAATTTTATTTCGTTTCTGTAAGATTACTAGAAGTTAGCATCAAGCATAGTATAGAAGACTAAGCCTACTTTAAACACAAGCTTTATAAAATCGCTTTGCTAACATTAAGAGATTTTTAACATTAAGAGATCATTTGTTTTCCGCTTAACTGGGTAATTACGCACTGCTATTTTAGCTGATACAATTTAGGCACCCTATCTAAGGATCACACCGGGAACACTATGCCAACATGGGCAAAACTGATACCCTATTTAAGGATCGAGAACCTCAAAAACCACACCCTATCCCGCGGCACATACCTATATAGCCCATATATGGGAGTACCCCCCCCCCCCCTCCCCGGGCTCTAACTAGCCTGCTTCTGTCTCTCGCTTTTCGCCCTTGCGGGGATCGATTAGAGGTAACCGTATTCGCATGCTATGGTCCCACGAGTCTCCTATAGTGCTCATTGGTAAAGCGTCCGGAAGATAAACGGAAAGGCGTCGGTTTTCTTTCTTTCAGCACCTTTGCGATTGAAAAATACACCTTTCACAAGAGAAAAGCTGTTCTGTCAGTACCTGCTAACGTCATGGCTATCTTAAGTTCCTCTCTCAGCATCTCCAGCACCTTTGCCACACCTTTCTCCCCCTGAAGTAATAATAAGAAAAAACATAAAACAAAAGAGCAATACCGGTCGTTCAAAGCACATAACTTAAAGGACCAATCAAAAGTTCAGAGCATTTTACCAATTAGGGTAATGGATTCCTGGCTCCTGCCCAATTAAACTCATGTAGTCATGGTAAAGCCATGAATGCCATTGGTGATTATGGATACACTGAAGATTGTATGCGTTGGGACCCAGGTTCACCTCATCAACAAACTAAGGTGAGAATGAAAGAGTGGCGACCATTGGAGTTTTGAGGGTGAGGTGGGTGGGTGGGTTGGGAATCTGGTCTAGGTAACAATTGTTTTGTAAGTGGATAGGTGTGCTTGATATTTCTTTTATCATTTGGTTTAGACATAATGCTTTTTTACCTTCTACGCACAGTCTTAGTTTGAGTTTATTTTTTTTTACTGAAATCACCCAGCCCCCTACCCAGGAGGATTCTTTCTTGAGGTAAGTATGTGCGACTGGGACCCTAGCTACAGTTCTTGGCCAAAACTCTTATCTAGTTGAGCTGAACGTTTTGACCCAATATTAGTATAAATCTTCTAGCATTCTATCACAAATGCTGCGCTCTGATTGGCTACGCTACCCACTATCTATTCTGTGGTGTCACGCGATAGAAATCTTGAGCTCATAATCTAATTGTTTAATAGACTTAACTCCCACAATTCCTCCCTACCCTAGAGTTGCTATTATCAATGAAAACTATCTATTGACACTTTGTTTGCTATTAAACTGAGTTGCAGATAAATTAATTAAATTTGCCGATTACATGTTTGGAGTGCAGAGTTCCTGGCTTCTCTACTCTAAATTAAAATCTTCAGCCAATAATTGTTGATAAGTATCCTTGAAAATGATACCCTATTCTAGACCCAAACTCTCTGATTTCTAAACCCTATCCTGTTCTAAACTTGTTGAAACCCAAACCCTTTTCAGTGGCACATACATATTTAGTATCACCCAACTAGTGGACTAATGCAAATGCCATAGTCTGATCGGCTACGCTACTAGAGGACTATGAGTAATATTAGTGACGCTTTCTTTTGTTTTATTCCCAAATAAATATTTCTTCAAATGGCATTTGCTAACTTCATTATTGCCTTTTCTGTTCAAGTAATTGGGTGATACTAAAACAATTAGACCCTTTGCCCTCAAGGGCCACAGGTCAATAGCCCATTCGACTGCCCCTCATGGGCTATTGACCAGTAACCCTTGCGGGCTATGGGTCTAACTGTTAAATAACCAATATATGGCAATGACGAATATCAAATTCTTTAAGTTACACTTTAAAGTTTCCTACCTGACAGGCCAGTCCCCACAAACAGGGCCTACCAATAAAGACAGCACGGGCTCCAAGAGCTAAGGCTTTCAGTACATCACTACCTTGTCTTATTCCACCATCCATGTATACATCAACTTCTTCTTGCACTGCCTGAATGATCTCTGGGAGAGCATCAATCTAAAAACAACACACAAACAATGTATGGGTAAATTAACTGTTTACTTTTTAAATGCTGTTTACTCTAAAACTACTGTCTTCCAAGAAAAAAATATAATAGCTCCAGTACTCCTTCAAGGGCCTGTTTTTCCTTGCAGAGGGTTGTCAAAAAGTTTTAAAGTAGGCAGTTAAATTTGAAAAAATAACTGTCCAGACAATCAAGTGCCAAATGACGGTCTGGGGGCGTGACAAAAAGAGTAACTGGCCGATATGATGGTGAAGGTGGCAATTTTCGCCACCAGGCTGCTTCTTTTGGAAACCCTGCTTGCATGATACAAATTTACTTTTAAATAATTTCCAAACCAAAACTTGCAGAAATCTCAATTATTTTTTTTACCATAAAATTTCCATTTTTTCATTGATTATATGAAATAAATCATACATTTTCATTGCAAAAAGAAACACAATGGAAGATTTAACCCTTAATGTATTAACCACTTTGCCTGAAAAACAAAGAACAGGCTGGAATGGGATTAAAATCCACAACAGTGCAACAATAATTTGTGCTGGAAGCAAGTCAATAGTGGGTTCACATAGGCAAGAATGAGATCACATGTCTTACACTAGCTGGCACACCATCAAGCTGTCTACCTCCATGGTTTGACACAATAATTCCATCAATGCCTTGGTCCACAGCCAACCTCGCATCTTCAGCTGTTAAGATTCCTTTGAGAAGCAGGGGAAGTCTTGTAATACTTTTCAACCACTTAACTGTGTCCCAGCTAGCTGACTGCTCAATAAGTGATTTGACAAATGTTGCATATTCAGTTGCCCCTGTTTCAGTTGCAGGGCCTCCCCCAATGTTGCCAAACCTCAGGTGAGGTACCAAGGCTGACTGGTTTTTCAAATCATTCAACCTTTTTCCATGAGCTATTGCATCTACTGTCAAGACAATCGCTTTATACCCATTCTCTTCAGCTCGTCGCACAAGACTTTTGACAAAATCAAGGTCCCTGTATATATAAACCTGCAACCACCGTAAGGCATTTGGTGTAGCTCTTGCAACATCCTCAATAGTAGCAGATGACATGCAACTTAGAATAAAGCATGTGTCAGTAGCTTGGGCTGCTGAAAGAAGTAAAACAAAAACATAATACTGTAAGTCTTCTATTAAGCCATCCCCCTTTAATAAGTTGTTCCCTTCTAATATTTAGCCACCCCTCTCTAGAAGAAGAAATTAAGAAGGAAACCATCAGGAAATGGAGTAATTTCAATTTTCTGTGGACAAAAACTTTTTACCAGAATAATCCAAACAATATCGACTTCTCTTTCAGACTTTTTAAGGGCTTTAGATATGTTGAATTATCTGTAATAACACCAAAGACAATTAATAATTTCTTATGGGAGTCCGAGAAAATAAATGTCAAATTTTACTAGAACTGTGAAAATACAGATAAAATTCTGAAAATTTCATGTGGAAGATGCCATTTTGTAAAATTTGACATTGATATTCTTGGGCTCAGCCCATAATAAATCTTCTTTGGTGTCATTACAGATAACCAATTACATCTACAGCCGTTGAAAAATGTAAAAAAAATGCAAGATTGTTTGAATTATTCTGGCACAATTTCCTGATGGATTCCCTCTTGGCTCAAATAACAAAATAATAATAACGATAATAATTATAATAAATTATTAAATTATTAGCAACAACTGTGTGGAAAGGCAGAACTTGAGCAGACTAATAAGTGGTACAAACACACTCCAAAGCAAGTGGTAGAAAACAAAGGTTTCAAAGTCCTTTGGGATTTCAATGCACAGTGTGATAGAATGGTTGAAGCTTGAAGACCAGACATTGTCTTCTTTGATAAGCAAGCAATGGAGGCCAAGATCATTAACATCGCCATTCCAGGAGATGCGTGAGTAAAGGACAAAGAACTGGAAAAAACTGAGAAGTACCAACTTCTCAGGGAAGAAATAAGAAAGTTGAGGAAGCTGAGGAAAGTGACCATAGTGCCCATTGTGATCAGAGCATTAGGGGCTGTAAAACTTTGACAAACACATGGAAAAGCTTGGCACCACCATCATGCTTGAAGTGATTCAGAAAACTGCTCTGTTGGGAATGGCCAGACTTCTAAGAAACGTTTGTCCATGTAGGGATTCAGGAGAGGACTCCCTTGAGACTTTTGGGAACTAGTTGTTACTCACTCTCAAGGGAAGTAATTGACCGGACCAGGAGCATCATTTAGGCCTGTGATGCTGTACAATAACAATAATAATAATAATAATAATAATAAATTATTATCATTCTTTTCAGATATCAACTATCTATAATACCTGCTTTTTTACATTCTAAAATGCAATAATATCCTTATTTACTATATAATTGAGTCATATATTGGGTGGTTGACAAAGGATAAAACTGATATCGCACATGTGGATATAAATGATATCTGCACATGTGTGATATAACTGGTGGAGTAAAGTTTTTATCAGCTTGTTATCATTTGGTGCCAGGTACAACACTGAATTTTATAACTAACAAAAAGGAAATTACATGACAGCTTGGAGATGCAGATTCCACTTCTCATGTTGAAAAATAATTTCTGTTCTTTGCTGCTGTCAGTCATAGAATAGTTTTCAACAATCCAAGACAAACTTTGTATATCAGTTAATGACTAATGATTCAAATATGTCAATACCTAAATGGTTATATATTTACGAATTGATATAATACCTCTTGCACTTGCCACCTCTCCCATTTCATCAGCCATTCCTTGAACTCCAACAGGTGCCATGCAAATAGGCATGCTGATTGGTTCTCCAAACAGGGATATAGACATGTCCACAGAAGAAATGCCACGTAAAACATGAGGTTTTATCCACAGTCTAGACAGAGAACAAATTTGAGTGTTGCCATATAATTTCATTGTGGGTGATGTGGTTGCATTATAAACTTGTTTATTTGTCAAACAACATACTTAGATTTGGATATTGACATTTCAACCTTTTACTGCTGGTCTTCTTCAGGAGATCAATGATTGTGAGTCTCAAGGTCATTAAGCTATCGAAGTTAACAAACTTTAACAAAACAAAAAAATGAAACATTTGAACATCACAGCTGGCCTCGCCATGTTTCCTATAGCTCAGGGGGGACTCCCATATATGGGCAATATATGACAGAAGTATGTGCCGCGGGATAGGGTGTGCTTTTTGAGGTTCTCGATCCTTAAATAGGGTATCATTTTTGCCCATGTTGGCATAGTGTTTCCTGTGTAATCCTTAGATAGAGTGCCTAAATTGTATCAGCTAAAACTGCAGTGTGTAAATACCCAGTTAAGCAGAAAACAAATGATCTCTTAAAGTTTAAGTATTAGGAAAGTGATTTTGTAAAGCTTGTGTTTTTCCATGGCAGTTATTAAAGAAGGCTTAGTCTTCTATACTATGCTTGATGCTAACTTCCATTAATCTTACAGAAAAGAAATAAAGTTGACCCATTCAAGCTATTTTAGTTTTCGTTTTTCCATTGCACAGGGTCTCATTTTTCTAGTTTGGGCCTTAAATAGGGTATCAATTTTCATTTGTTTCATCCTATTATTCCACCTATCCGAGATTTATGAGAGTAACCCCCCCCCCCCCCCCCGGGAGGTACAGCAGGGCTAACAATTGGCGGTCGCACGGTCGCCAGTGGCGAGTTAACACTGACCAGGGCTACCAAACGTTAAGGTTTGAACGCCCGATGTGCGACTATGCTACAGAATTTCGAAAAGTTGCAATGTAAATTATGCCAAATACAAAGTTGAAAAGAAAACTCGCTATGTAGTTTAATTAGACTAACTTTCTCTTCGCTTCTTTGCCTGGACTCTAAGATCATCCATGTTAGTGAATGCTTAGTTCTGAAGTGGAAATTCCGAGCCGTTTTAACAGTGATTTCACGAGCGATCCCCATTCACAACATATAAACGCCATTTTGATTTTGTGATTGCCAAGTGACTCTCCCAAAAAAAAAAAACTCGAGGGCTACTTCATTTTGGGATGGGCCACTAAAACTTCAAGGAAACTGGCCCCACTGGCCACCAAGCACTGGAGTTAATTTTTAGCCCTGAGCTATTGGGGAACGAATGTCAATGGCCTTTATTCCACTAAGTTCATGTTACAATAGCAGCTGATAGGTCAGTCCAGTAAAAACGTTTCTTTTACGAGATGTGACAGCCCTTACCTTTTGAAAGCGGTCCGGTTCTCCTTCAATGTCACTTCATCGTTTGCACCAGAGGCATAGAAATCGTAGGCATATTTCGGCAAAATTTTTCGAGCTTGTTCTTCGAAATCGTCTACACACACAGGTTCAACCATGCTATGACTGATAAAATATTTTTCCTAACATTAGTATTTGCAATTCCTAAATTTACTTTCGTGCAGACAACCAGAAATAGAACAAAGTAAACATGATTAGTTATTCATGGTTCTCGGTTTCCCCGCGAATGACGAAGTTGTCCGTCCGGGATAAGGACTAGGATATAGAGGTCGCCCTGTGACCACACAGGTAGCCTAAGGTTTTTTGTGAGCCATTGTATGGAAAATTCCCAGTGACAAATAAATAAGGCCCTGTCAGTGGGAGGGAGGTTCCCATGTCCCCCGTCTAAATTTCACAAGCTGCTCGATCATCAATGTCGGCATTTGGCAAGATTCTTATGTCGCTTGTCGGAATTTCGTCTCGGAGGAGTTTTGCCGGGGAATTTGACCTTGTTTGATTGAACGAAGCTACAATAATAGATCGTACCTTTCTTTATTTCAAAAACAATACGAAAACAAACAAGAGGAGAAAAAGGAAAAAGGAAGGGGTCTGTTATAGCTATATTTGGCGTCGCTTTCGCTAATTCTTAGCTCTTATTAACCGAGCTAAGTCGGTCTGTATGGGAGAATCTTGACCGAGGTCGCGAGTACAGACCGAACGCAGTACTCACGACCTCGGTCAAGATTCTCCCATACAGACCGACTTAGCTCGGTTAATAAGATGTTTATTATATGGCAAAGAAGGAAACTTTAATTCGTTTAATGTAACTGGGTTGTTGACATTTTGCTTGCGAACAGCGATGAGCTTAACTTAAACCATCCAACCCTCCACTAACTATGCTTAAACCTGCCAAAATTGGCTCGTCTCCTTTACTTTTTTTGTCATCAGGCTTTTTGGCACTTCCATAAATGATTGAGACGAAAATAAAAGAAAATGGTGAACATTTTTTTATTTTAGTTTGCTACTTTTTCAACGCAAAATAAAACCGGTCTACAGATGCCGGTCTAGATGGGAAAATCTAGACCACGGTCAATATCAATTTGGGCCAAATTCGTGAATTCGGTAGTTCCCAGTCTTTCTGAGACACAGCCATATAATAAGTTGGAGTATTATGTCATTCGTCGCCAGTTCGTGGCTCTGATGTCGCCGGTTTTAGTATCAGACCAAGTCGCTTGTTGGAATTTACCCCTGACAAGGCCTCATAAATAACTGTCAAGAAATAAATCTACTTAATAACGTCTCAGAAATATCGCAAAAATTAAATAAATAAATGAAAGTAGAAAAAAGTGCAACTTGTGCGGGTCTTTTTTTCTGTAAACTGTATTTTTTGAAACCACGCGGAAAAAAAACACAATGCCCAAAAAATGTAGGGGTAATAAAGTAGAACAAGACGCTTCACAAAGGAGTAGATGGAATATGGGCGTTCTAAGACACCCCCTAAACCAATCAATCCACACCTAAAACCGTTCAAAACCAGTAAAAAAAAAACAGTAAAATCCAGAAAAATCAAACTAAACCCCAAAAATCGGATCAAAAAAATCCCAAAATCAGATCATAAGAAAACTCAACAACTTCAAGCAAATCACACAGAGCAGAATAAAAATCAAAATCCCAAAAATCAAAATCAAAATCCGATTAAAATCTATCTGGACTTGGCTTGAAAACCGCCCGGCCAACAGTTTCTGCTAATCTCCGTATAATATCCATGGCGGGTATATATACATTCCACCACCGTGCTTTTCTTAACCATTGTTGGTATTACTTAACTGCCTCCAATATCATAACTAAAACTGATACACTTTTCAATTTTATATGAATTACGTTGTCAATGAAACGTTGGAACCCAACCATTTTTCTCGTACTGGTTACGAACTAAAAGCAGAAAACACCCTAAACCGGTTAACATTTAATCCGTCTACTGCTATAATCCCGGAGAAAGAATAGAGATCGATATTCCTCGTTTAAATAAGGATGTGGTTATAGTTCCGAATAGTGTATTTTAATCTTCGATTTAACCGTGTCTGGTCATGAAAACCATACAGTAGTCAATAATCTCGGTAGAAACATCGTTAAACGATTGAAAGTTAGTTTTGGTGGTGTATTACTTCAGGATGTTGATCGATATAATTTATTTATGACATACAACGACCTATTCTTATCCAAAAAAGCAAGACGTGACCGATTAAGACAGGGTATCTCAAACAAAAATATCCGAAGACTACAAACAAACGCAAGTAATAAAGATACGAGTCAATCCAAAGATGTTTTATTATCTAAAATCCATAGAAGAAAATTTTACATTCCGCTCGATCATCCAGTTATCAACGATGGTGGAGTATTTTATCCACACGCTTTGAAAGATAATTTAACATTCGAGTTAACTCTAGCACCTGTAGCGATATAGTTTACTATACTAATCCTGTTAAACCACCGAATTATCAATTAACTAATATTGAATTAGAATACCGTACGATTCATAGTGATTTTTTATCTAGTGGTGTTGAACAGGTAAACAAAGATGGGAAGGGATATTTTTATGAAAATATTTATCTTACTGAACCATCAATAATTAACCTGGATAAAGATGAAATAATCTCCAAACATATTAATATTCCGAGAAGATCCGCAATTGAAATATTAGCGGAGCTCCACAGCGGCTCGAAGAGCCGCAGAGCGGAGCCCCATAACTACCGTGCGAGGATAGAAATTGAGAGAACCATGCGGTTGAGTTTTCATGGTCATCGTGGCTAGCGGCATGGCTCGCGGGCGCGTGCGCCTAGCGACGACGACGACGACGTTGCCCCAACATGGCGGCCATAGTCATCCGGGATATTTAGAAGGTCTTAAACCGAAACGAGGCTTTGTTTTTCGCGCGCTTTTCGCGGCTTGCCGCGGCTACACAACCTACAGCCAGCAGTCTACAGCAGTCTACAATGTTTTGCTGAAGAAACGGATTATTCATAGCGGTTTTGGAGGAAAAATTTTCTTCCTACCAAGTTTTCAAGCGTTTTTGGAGGGACATAAGCATAAAGCTGAGTTCTTCCTACAAGTTTTCAAGCATTTTTGGAGGAACATAAGCATAAAGCTGAGTGTCTATTTTTCATTTGTTAAAGAGCTGCCTAGCTGCTTTTGGTGTTGCTTTAAAACTATTATAATTTTGCTGACCAGGTAATGGTTCTTCCGTTGAGTCGCGAGCTAGATGTTTTTTTTTTTGACGATTTATTTCAGCTGTCGAATCTTCTTTAAGTAGTTGCGTACACCATGCATATTTAATAACTTTAGTGACAGCATTTTCAATGTGTGAGGGTCTGTGTGAGGAGCTCCGCTTTTAGGCTTGCCTAAATCTATTTAATATGTTTGTTCGTAGATGAGAGTTATAGTGGATTAAGAAACTCCGAAAAATTTTTGAATCCAGATATAACATCTGTAAAGTTGAGATTGAAGGAGTCTCCAACTGATTGTATTCCAAAGGTATGGTTCAAACTGACTTCTGGCGTACTTTTCAACAGCGGTATGATACCAATAACTTAAATGAAAGCGATTTTTATTCAGATAAATTTGCATTGTGGGTAGATGTAAGATCTCATTTTGATAACAATATTCATGTGTCTGGTAGGTCATTAGTGAATGCAAACGACGACATTAAAATTATCATCAATAGAAGTAAGACTGGCTCAGGACAGATAGCTGGTCATATGTATTTGGTAGCGGATGCGGTAAGATTTCCTCACAGGTCCCTACTTCATTATGCATGCTGTAGTTGAATTGTCTTGGGAAGTGCGCGTGCAAACCTTTCTTGTACGGCTACAGCATGCATAACTTGATGAAGTGGGACCTGTGCGGAAATCATTCCGCGGATGCTTTAACTCATTTTTGTCAGGCACAAAAAGCACAAAATTGACCACAATGGACATTTTATTTAATATCTCAACAGGTATTTACAGCAATGTGGACTACTATATCTCAATTGAAAGGGGATAAAATGGGCTTCTTATAAAAAAAAGAATCTCATCATGACATCCAATAATATTTCAGTAAAAAAATCCTAATTAGCATAAATTTGCATAATTATTCATGAGATTTGTGGAAAAAATGAAATTTTTCCAGAATGATAGGTTATTGTACAGAACTGTTAAAAAGAAAAATGTTCCTCATCATATCAGGAGAGTGTCCTGAAAATCTGGCTGAAAAAGATAAAATCTAGAATTAGATATGATTTTTTATATACAACCATGTTAGTACATGAAAATCGGCAAAAATTTTTTTTTTTTGGAAAATGTTGTTTGCAGGTGTATCTGTTTAGGGCTGGGTCTGAAAGCATTGAAAAAGGAAAAAGGGCCCCCCCTCCCCCCGAGGGACCCTCCTCCACCCCTGCCAATCATTGGCAGGCCCCACTGCTAATGCTGCACCTAACTCACAATAACGTTAATTTGGTACTAACCTAAGTCATATAAACTACAGTATTTTTTTTGGTATTTCTTTATTTTATTATTTTTTTATTAATTATTTTTATATATCAAGAACAATGCATAATAGAGATAATAAACTATGAATTTAAGTGTTGTGATACTCCCTGGTGTGAAACTCCGCAAAGCAGTTCTTATCCCCCGTCACATGCATGTAGCTCTTGTTGCATTGTGGTGCTCTGCAAAAAGAATACACCCTATTGTCAGCCTTGGTTTTCTTGTAGCACACGACACAGCGTTTCTTCTCCTTGGAGAAAACTGGAATATGCACAGTTTCGAACTCCCCCGGAGGAGGAGGAGCTGGTTTCGCTGTGCCATGTACAGGTGGTACATCATATTCAGGGAAATCACACAATTGTCTTACAAGCTCTTCCCTGAATTGAGCCAGTGAATAATCAGGTGACCTACGAAGGGCTTCATTGTCAGGAAACTTAGCCTGGTGCTCTTTGAAAAGAATAAAACTGTTAACTACAGCTATATCAATGAGGTGGAAAAACAAAGTTTTCCACCACCTCATACACTTACGTAAGACATTATTGGTAGCTAAAATCTGATCAGATCTGTCGACTGCATTCATATATTTATTATAATTACTAATAGTTTTGGGCTGTGGTACCACTTTAGTGCTCCACACACCAGCAGTCTTAGATTTACGGGGACGGGGATCACCATAAAACGAAGCAGGGGCGTGGGGTACTATACAAATATAAAATAATATTATAATTGGATGTGTGTATAATCCACAGATATGCTGATATGGGCCAAAAAATAAACTTTCTCTTGCATAAATAGTACTTATACAGTTCAAATACTGACCTGGAGGAACAGCAGGGTTAGCAGGACCACGACCAGCAGGAGCAGGAGTAGCAAAGCCATGGGGGACTACATGGAAACATAAAAATAATTATTGAAATATTTTTATCACCATGTAAATAAATAAATATGCTGGAATCATGTGCAAATGTGCAAATGAAAGTAAGAATTTTATATAATAATTTCAAATTTCTACTATTTAGGCTAAATTTATGCCAATTGAAAAATAGTTGACACACCAGGAACATCTGTATCACGGGCATCCTCCTGCGTTCCTTCTTCATCTTCTTCAATTACTACACGCTCTCCTTCTTCATGTTCTTCTTCTTCTTCAGCACTAAGATGATTACAAACACACTTTGTTTTTACTTAGCTTTATTTAAAATTTAATCACACAAAAAATAAGAAAACAAATGCCAATTCACAAACGCGTACACAACAAAATCAAGCAACACGACCCGATCGCATCTCTCCATGGAAACACAACATCACTTTAGCGTCGGCTCGTATTTCGCGTCCCCTTTTGTTAGACCAAAATATCGCTCAAAAAGAAGCTTTCCTCCAAAATTATTGAGCTGTGTACTCCCGTATATGAATTCATAGATATCTTTTATGACATAGGCAAGAATTCAGACGCAAAAAAGGCATGCTAAAGAGCATATCCTCGCATTTCAAAAACCTCTGGGCAACTGCGTCACTTTGGGGAAGCCTCGTGTTCGAAAGTTTATTGATCGCTTACCTTGATTCTTCGCTCTGATTTTCGAGCTGGCGATCTAAATCGCTTTCCTCGCCACTAGACATACCACCAGGATCTTCATCGCCATCCAAAATCATCTCTAGAACGTCATTTGGATCGACATACTCGACTCGCGCTCTCTTCGACACGGACGCCATACTCACGGTCGGAAAGTGAAAAATGAAAAATTCGTCGTGTATGGCACATTTAAGTGTTTTAGCCCAAAATCGCTCGGTGATTGGCTAAGTCTATAACCTCCCTGTTCTCCAAATATGGAGGGAATCGGATGTAACGCAATTTTTTGCGAATTTTTTTCTTCCTTGGGTATATATGTACCCAAATTTTACTTGCGTGACAGAAATGAGTTAATGGATATTCAAGATGAATCATTATTATCAATAAAATATTGACTATTCTTGGTTTATTTATTGATAATCTACTGGTATTTTGCTTGGAATCTCTTGAAAATTTGCTAGGACGTTAGCAGAAACTGTTGGCTGGGCGGTTTTCAAGCCAAGTCCAGATAGATTTTAATCGGATTTTGATTTTTGGGATTTTGGTTTTGATTTTTAGGATTTTGATTTTGATTTTTGGGATTTTGATTTTCATTTTTGGGATTTTGATTTTTATTCTGCTCTGGGTGATTTGCTTGAAGTTGTTGAGTTTTCTTATGATCTGATTTTGGGATTTTGCTTTTTTGGGATTTTTTGATCCGATTTTTGGGATTTTTGATCCGATTTTTGGGGTTTAATTTGATTTTTCTGGATTTACTGGTTTTTACTGGTTTTGAACGGTTTTAGGTGTGGATTGATTGGTTTAGGGGGGTGTCTTAGAACGCCTATATTCCATCTACTAAAGCGTTTACACGGGCTACACTCACGTCTTCGAGTAGACTTGAAATGTGTTCACTTCCTTCTGTTTTGCAGAGAATGGCAATGAAACCTATCAGACTGTCAACGGTTTAACTTAAAAACATTGCACGAGCTCGTAATTGAGGGCGCAATTTGAGGGCCGTTTTTAAGGGCCCATTTTTTAGGGGACCTATTTGAGGGAATTTCTTGGGGACCCTATCTAAAGGCCGTTTCTGAGAGTCGTTATTGAAAGCCTTTTATCCTGGCCATTTGTGAGTGTCGCTTCAACAACATTGAGGGCCTTCTTTCAGTGCCATTTTTTAGGTGTCCTATTAAGGGGACCAACTTGAGTATGCTATTTGAGGGCCGTTTCAGGGGATCGTCTTTGAGGGCTATTTTGAAGGCCTATCTGAGGAGCAATTTTTGAGTGTCCTTTTTAAAGCCCAATTTTTCTATGAGTCCTACAAGAGGAACTTATTTGAGGGCCGTTTATGAGAGTCGTTACTGAGGGCCTTTTCTCAGAACATTTTTTAGATTCGTTTTTAAGGGGCCCTATTTGTGGGCCAGTTCTGAAGGTCACTTTTGAGGGTCATTCTTCAGTGATGTTCTTGAGGGCACACTTTTTAGGGGCCCAATTTGAGACTATTTAAGGGCTGTTTGAGTGCTACTTTTGAGGGCCCTATTGAAGGGCCCCATTTGAGGGACCCAGGGTCTAAAACAAGAAAGTAAAATTTGTCATTAAATACTGGAAAAAGACAGATACAATGAGCTGTTATTCACACATATTGCTGCAGTCCATACTACCTTGTTTTTATTGTGGAGCCTGCATGAATCTAAGCCAAAAATGAAAACAGACTTCTCACAGTCTAAATGAAGAAACATTCATCGTATACTACACGTAACAAGTTCAAGGACATATGGTATTGAAAATCGTTTTGGAATAATAGAATGGTCATTTAGAACCATATCAGCTACTTAAACTACAATAGAACCTTGTTCTGAACAACAAAATGTCTATGAAATTGGGGTACAATTTGATAAGGTAAGGTAAAAAAAATAATGTTCCCTTTTAAATAATATAATTGCAGGAGAAAAGGAAACTAAAATGTCAGCTGATCCACAGTAACAATGCCATGACTGACCGAAGGAGACCTTTTAACAGGTATGTGCAGGTATAGGTTTAATTACTAACTCTTCAATGCAATCTGTAATGTAAACTGCACATTCCAAACACCTTATTTGTTCTAGTAGCTGCTCAGTCACTTAGTATTCCACGCTCCCTGAGGTTGGCAATAAGCTTGTTAATTGCATCTCTAACAGCATCTTGGCTGTCTTGATGATGCTTTGCATTCACACTTATTCCGCTTTCCACATCCCAAGCTGTTCCATCAAAAACCCATGGCTCCTTAAAGGAATGGATCCTGCCATGAGTACTATAGCAGATTGTTCGGCCCTTGTAATCAAGCTGAAAATCAAATAAAGGAAAACATTACATGCTATTTGGAAAATATAAACCCTTAATCCTCCATTACACCATCACCTAGCTGCCCCTGTTAAGAAGAAATTTATTCGGCCACCCCAGATAATAATTAATATTTTGTAAAATTCCCCAGTGAAATTTAGTACCATATGATTTATTTGTGTCTAAGCAGTCCAGTTTGTAGCGTTATAAGCACCAGTGATTGGCATAAAACTGTGGGCTCTCTTGTAGGTTTCTCTGGTAATTTGTACTTTCAAAGTTTTGGAATTCTGTAGTGGACAAATAAGGGAGAGGAAACCTCAAATCAATCTACAGAAGTTAAAATCTCCCAAGGAATCTATAAATTAATATGCTGCATTAAGCTTGCAATCAATAAGAGATCTCCTTAATTAAGCTACCCCCAATGGGTGGCTTAATTAATAGAGGATTTACAGTATATATTAATGTAGTGAAATGACACCAATAGCAATACAGTACCATGGGTGTAACACCTTGATAGAGAAGCATATTCCAGCTGGTATGATCATGGCCCATCCAGTGTACTTAAACATGAAAGTAGGGCTTATTTTAACCTGTAGTTCATTGACTTAATTAAGCCCTGTCAACATGACTTCACTACCTGCTGTAGCAGTCTGGTTTGTGCTAATTGGTATTTTGCCAAATGAAGGACAATGTTCATGTAAAATTAATAACGCGGTAATGTCATTATTGAAAGAACCTCCACATGCCAACATTCTAGTACTTGCTACTTGGAGTAACCAGCCTCAAGTGCCTCGGCCACCTGTACTATGACCTCCTGATCTGATGTTAGTCACTGGCCAATGGGACACACAATTAAACACAACACAGCCATAACCTCATATGATCATACAGTTACAATTCTCAGCTTTCATGCGGTAAAATACTTACAGAGAAACCCTTTTTATATACTACACTGTTAGCAAAAACATTTTTCAAATATTCTGGCCAAAGTTGGTGTCATTTAAATTTATTACAAAGCTTTACTACAAAACCAACAGCAAAAGCAACTCATCCATGAAATAAAACAGAGGCACCTCAACAGGTGGTTGGGCCTTGTTCTAAGAATGGAAACGGAAAAGAACACCAAGAAAGATGGACACCAACAGGATGGAGAAAACCTGTGTAACCGGGTTAGTGTGACCGAGCCGCGCGAGTAAGAAGGGTGGCGAGAGACGGATTTATTTACTTAAACGATTTTATTTACTTAGCCAAACTATTACAACAAACTGAGCGGACAAAATAGGAAAACGACGCTAAAAAAGGGACAATAGTGCTGCAACATAACAGCGCTAAAATTACTAAATAAACAGCGACTAAGCTACGATGTATAATGACTACAGCAATCGAGAGCTTTGTGTAAACAATTCCATAAACGCGTGTCACGTCAAGGAAAAGCAGCGAACCGTAACTAGATAACGCGTGATCCTTAGCAAAGGTCATGTGACACACTAAAATGGCGGAAAGCTAGTTGTGGCGAACTATCGTTGAACGAAGGGAGCTAAAGCTAGAATTGTTATTCGCGGCTAATTAAGATACTACGAAACTGAGAAAATGGAAGTGAAACTTAGAGCGTGAAGCTCGGTAACGAAATCAGAAGCTAAACACGGCTATAAAGCGAACTACGGTCGAGTTATATAAGACAGCTATGATTCTGGCGAACGAACTGAAAAAGCTAGTCTAGCGATCTGTGGACACGATAACAGTGGAAAAGACACATACCCATTCCTGGCGAGGGGAGGACTTAAGAGCTCTATCTTTACGTCTTCTCACTCAGCTGTGTAGTCGCTAATGCATGAGCAAGGACGTGCGGGCGGTTTTATATTGTGGTTGAACACAATAAACAAGGTGATCTAACAAAATGGTGGTTAGTATCCTGTTTTCGACAATACAATTGGTCAGCCTCCGCTAGGTAAGCCACAAGCGTTTGGGGTTTTCCTGTTATTTGAATTCTTAGTGTTGGACGTGATGCCAAAACTATTATCGTATTAGTTAACACGGAATACTCAAACAACTCGCGGTCTTGCGGCCTGTAGAAACGCGGCGAACTGCTTTGTGCGTAGTAATCTTTCATCCGCCATTTGGGTGACATGAAAGAAACTACCGATTAATCTAATTGTAATAAAAAACCACAAAGCATAGGCTAGCTGATAAGGTTAACCACGAAACTGAAATGATAATTTGGTAAACATTTGTTGCAAATATTATATGAATATTCCATCACGTTCGCCTGGTTACATGAAGTGTATTACAAGCCATAGTCAAATCTGGAACAACAGTGCGAGGGTTCGCAAAGGTGTCGGGTAGGAGCAGCATTCGGATCCCAGCCGGATCAATAGCCGCAGTAGATGCCACTGGTTATCGGGGAGCATTGCCTGGAGACGGGGACTGTATCATAGTGGAACCTCTCAAGAACCTGTCGCACCGTGGTGTCATAGTTGCAAACACCCTTACACCTGTTAAAGGAGGAAGCATGAAAGTACAGGTCATGAACACCGGACAGGAAGACGTATGGCTTCAAGCTCATGAGCGGTTTGGTGTTATACACGCCATAGCTAATGTTCAGGATGGTCGCCCTTCAGTCGACTTCAAACAAGTCTCTGTCAATGAGGTGATCATTAGTCCTAAAGATGAGCAACCCCTCGGCAGTGAACCACAGGATACCCCGGCACCCGCATCCAAGCCATGTCCCATACAGCTTGACGACTCCCATTACAGCACAGAACAGAAAGCGAGGCTAAGTTCTCTCCTATCAAGGTATTCCGACATGTTTGTTGCAGATGATGATGAACTGGGATACACAGAGACAGTAAAGCACAAGATATTCACCATGGATGACATCCCCGTCAACCAACCCTTCCGCAGAATACCCCCAAGTCTGTACCAGGAGGTGAAGGACCATATCCAGAAGCTCCTGGATAAAGGCATCATCCGCGAGAGCCACAGCCCTTACTCATCGCCAATTGTATTAGTACGAAAGAAGGATGGAAGCCTGCGTATGTGTGTGGACTATCGCAAGCTTAATGGGAAAACAGTGAAGGATGCATATCCCTTACCAAGAATCCAGGAGTCTCTCGATGCACTCCAAGGGGCGAGCTGGTTCTCTGCACTTGATCTGGCAAGTGGTTTCAATCAAGTGGCTGTCGACGAAACTGACAAGGCCAAGACAGCATTCATCACCCCTTTTGGCTTATTTGAATATAACCGCATGCCCTTCGGGCTATGCAATGCACCTGCCACCTTTCAGAGATTAATGCAAGCCTGCCTAAACGAACAAGTATTTCACATCCTCCTTGTCTACCTGGACGATATCCTGGTCTATTCGAAGACCTTTGACGAGCACCTTAAAAGATTGGAAAGAGTACTTAAACGGCTCCGGGAGCATGGGCTCAAGCTCAAACCTGAAAAGTGCGTTTTCCTGAAGAGAAAGGTGACCTACCTGGGTCATGAAATCTCGGCGAGTGGTATTGCCCCAGAACCACAGAAGGTGGCTGCAGTAGAGGACTGGCCAACACCAACAACCCTCAAGGAACTAAGAACCTTCCTGGGCTTCGCCAGTTACTACAGGAGGTTCATTCAAGGCTTCGCAAGGATAGCAGGACCACTTCACCAACTTGTGAATGACTCCCTTCACGAACTGAAGATCAACCGAAAGTCCAGAGAGTTCACTACCAAGTGGGATTCAAAGTGTCAGGGAGCCTTCGACACCTTAAAGTACAAGCTAACTACTGCACCAGTCCTTGGTTATGCCGATTATTCCAAACCATTCATTCTTGAAACAGATGCTAGCCACGAAGGATTGGGCGCTGTCCTTTCACAGCAGCAGGATGGAAAGCTTCGGGTGATAGCTTATGCCAGTCGCCGGTTACGACCTCCAGAAAAGAACATGCAGAATTACAGCTCGAGGAAGCTAGAACTACTTGCACTCAAGTGGGCCATAACAGAGAAGTTTAGAGGCTATCTGCTAGGGTCTGAGTTTGATGTTTACTCTGACAACAACCCGTTGAGCCACCTCCAGTCTGCAAAACTTGGAGCAGTAGAGCAGCGATGGCTAGGAGAACTGGCTCTATTCAACTTCAAGGTTAGGTACCGATCTGGGAGAGTAAACAGGAATGCAGATGCACTATCAAGGATGCCCCATGGCCATTGGTATTGCACCTCCAATGATGATGACATGGCAGAAGTGCAATTGGATGAGTTGGCCATAACATTCCCCATCCCTGGAGAATTGAGGCAAATGGCAGCAAACAACATAGCTCAGACCCACTCCGAGGAGCAGGCCCTAAACGCCAAGCCACCCAAAGCCCCTTCAACTGTTCTACCCTCCTACAGTCTGGACGATATTAAAGAAATGCAAGGAGCAGACCCAGCTATCAACCGCTTTTCCTATTACTGGTTGAGAAATAAGAAGCCAACCCCCAGCGAGAGAAAACAAGAATCCAGACAAACAGTCACTCTGCTGAGTCAGTGGGACCGGATCGAACAAGAAGGCAACATTTTCTACAGGATAGTTCAAGATCCTCGTCATGGCGAGCGCAGACAACTAATTCTTCCCCAGACACTTAAGAGCAAAATCCTCACCAGTCTCCATGATGATATGGGCCACCAGGGGATGGAACGAACCCTCCACCTACTAAGAGATCGTTGCTATTGGCCAGGCATGGCATGGTGATGTAGAGAACTGGATAAAGCAATGTGAGAGGTGTACCCTTTCCAAAGCACCCATCCCTCGCATTAGGCCAGCTATGGGACACCTGCTAGCCTCCAGGCCCCTTGAAGTACTCGCCATTGACTACACATTGCTCGAGCCTGCCACAGATGGAAGAGAGAATGTGTTGATAACGACGGACGTTTTCACCAAATTCACACATGCTGTGCCGACAAGGGACCAAAAGGCCAACACAACAGCCAAAGTCCTCATCAAAGAGTGTTTCTTTAAGTATGGTGTACCCCTTCGTATCCATTCAGATCAAGGCAGAAGCTTCGAAAATGCTGTCATCTCTGAGTTGTGTAAGATGTATGGTATCAAGAAGTCACGCACTACCCCGTACCACCCCCAAGGAAATGCCCAATGCGAGCGGTTCAACCGTACCATGCATGGTCTGTTAAAGTCCCTTCCACCTGAGAAGGAGAAGAAATGGCCTGAACACCTTCCTGAACTCCTGTATGCATACAATGCCACCCCACACGCTGCCACAACTTACTCACCTTACTATTTGATGTTTGGCCGTGATCCAAGACTACCCGCAGACCTACTCCTTGGTGCTGATGAAAGTCACGACCAACCCGAGATAGATTGGCTTGCTACCCACCAGAACCGCTTGAGGGATGCTTACCTCAAAGCAGGGGAGCACCAGCAGCAATGTGCCGATGCTAGAAAAGCCAGCCAAGAGAAGCGAGTCTACGACCCACCCATAGAGGAAGGCCAACATGTGTACCTGCGTAACCATGTCCAAGGCCGGAATAAGATCCAAGATGTGTGGAGCCCGACCCTGTACAGAGTCCAGAGAGTACCGGGTCCAGGTGGAGTTGTCTATACTGTTTTACCTGTGGACGGTTCAGGTAAAGCCAAGAATGTCCATCGTACCTTGATGAGACCATGTCAGAAAGTACCACAACAGTTAAGCCCATGCGCAAATCTCGCTAGGCAGTTGGAGCCATCTAGGCCTGACCCAGACAGTGATGATGATGATTACATTCTGATGACCAGTTGCGAGGATCCCCCTACAGTCGTACCAGTACCAGAGCAACCACTGCTGCAACCACCAGAACCAATTGTAGCAGCCGTAGCAGATCCAGGAGACCCCCAGGACGAGCTGTCCACAAGTGACCATGATGAACCACAGCAGGAAGATAGTGTTGCAGTTAGACGATCAACCCGCAAGACTGCAGGACAACACTCAAACCCCCACAGAGAGCCTAGAACAGCTATGAATAATTCAGTAACAATTACTTTACAAGATTTCCCATTTTACTTTATATTACTCATTTGGGTATTAGCGTATAGTTTGTATTAAATTCCATTATCCAATCGGGCAAACTACCTAGGTTTCATAAGGTGCAAGGTTAGTCGAGGACGACAACCTTAAGCAGGGGAGAAATGTAACCAGGCGAACGTGATGGAATATTCATATAATATTTGCAACAAATGTTTACCAAATTATCATTTCAGTTTCGTGGTTAACCTTATCAGCTAGCCTATGCTTTGTGGTTTTTTATTACAATTAGATTAATCGGTAGTTTCTTTCATGTCACCCAAATGGCGGATGAAAGATTACTACGCACAAAGCAGTTCGCCGCGTTTCTACAGGCCGCAAGACCGCGAGTTGTTTGAGTATTCCGTGTTAACTAATACGATAATAGTTTTGGCATCACGTCCAACACTAAGAATTCAAATAACAGGAAAACCCCAAACGCTTGTGGCTTACCTAGCGGAGGCTGACCAATTGTATTGTCGAAAACAGGATACTAACCACCATTTTGTTAGATCACCTTGTTTATTGTGTTCAACCACAATATAAAACCGCCCGCACGTCCTTGCTCATGCATTAGCGACTACACAGCTGAGTGAGAAGACGTAAAGATAGAGCTCTTAAGTCCTCCCCTCGCCAGGAATGGGTATGTGTCTTTTCCACTGTTATCGTGTCCACAGATCGCTAGACTAGCTTTTTCAGTTCGTTCGCCAGAATCATAGCTGTCTTATATAACTCGACCGTAGTTCGCTTTATAGCCGTGTTTAGCTTCTGATTTCGTTACCGAGCTTCACGCTCTAAGTTTCACTTCCATTTTCTCAGTTTCGTAGTATCTTAATTAGCCGCGAATAACAATTCTAGCTTTAGCTCCCTTCGTTCAACGATAGTTCGCCACAACTAGCTTTCCGCCATTTTAGTGTGTCACATGACCTTTGCTAAGGATCACGCGTTATCTAGTTACGGTTCGCTGCTTTTCCTTGACGTGACACGCGTTTATGGAATTGTTTACACAAAGCTCTCGATTGCTGTAGTCATTATACATCGTAGCTTAGTCGCTGTTTATTTAGTAATTTTAGCGCTGTTATGTTGCAGCACTATTGTCCCTTTTTTAGCGTCGTTTTCCTATTTTGTCCGCTCAGTTTGTTGTAATAGTTTGGCTAAGTAAATAAAATCGTTTAAAACGGAAATCCGTCTCTCGCCACCCTTCTTACTCGCGCGGCTCGGTCACATTTTGGTACCAGGAGTGGGGTGGTGAGAGTTTTAATTTGGCTCTAAAATTTGTGAGGAGATGGGAAACGGACAATTGTAAAGGGGCAATAGTAGCCATCTCCCGTAATGGCGGAGGTGGAGGAACTCCAAAAGAAGCTGCAAGAATTAGAGGAGCAGCAAAAACAGGCCCATGATATGATAAAGCACCTGCAAGACGAAAACGCCAAAGCACAGCAGCAGGCTAAAGAACACGCTCAAGCCCATTTAGCACCTACCCAGACAAAGCAGCTGATAGTCTTACCGAACGAACACAAGATAAAGAAGTTCTGTGGGGGACAAGAAGGAGAACAATCTGTGGAGGAATTCATCGACCCCGTTAAAGCCGCCATCAAGTCTAGAAGGTTGCCACTAGACGAACAAGGGCAATTTATCCTCACCCATCTGGATGGACCAGCCAAGGAAGAGATCAAGCTCTACTCCAAGGACCTAGCCAAGGATGCTAAGAGGATTTATGAAGTCCTACAAGAAGCATTCGGGGAGAAGCGTTCAGTCCCTCAACTCCTAAAAGCCTTCTACGACCGCCGCCAGAAGGAAGGGGAAACACTTCGAGTATTCTCCCATGCCCTGGGAGAGCTTCAAGTCCGGGTCCAAAAGAGAAGCCCAGCCGCCTCCAGTACTGCAGACGAAGTCCTCAGGGACCACTTCGCAGACAACGTTAGGGATAGTCTGCTCCGCAAGGAATTAAAGAAGACCATCAGAGAACGACCAGCGCTTACCTTTCTTGATGTCCGTGATGAGGCAATACGATGGTCAGAGGAAGAGGAGAAGCCCTCTGGGAGCCGGGCGAGGATGGCTAATGTCCAAGAGCAGTCCACCACCCCATCACTGGCATCCGCCATGGAGGAAATAACAAAGACACTTCAAGGGCAACAGAAGGCCATTGAGGACCTGGCGGCAAGCATAAAGAATATCAGTGGTATGGCCCCCCCCAAAGCTTGTAGACCTGAAGGTCCCAATGTGTCAGGTAAGTATCGAAACCCCACTGCGACTTCACACTCAACCAAGGCATGTTTCCAGTGTGGCGCACCGGATCACTTCGCTCGAAATTGTCCTGAGAGAAACACATCAAGGAACTTCAGACCCCGCCCAAGGCCTGGTCCTACGCCAGCCCCTACTTCAGCTCCGTTACACCAGCCCCCCCTGCCGCTGTGAGTCAGGTGGCAGAGGGGAACAGTCCTGGCTCTACACCACCCCTTGGTATCATCCTTGAGAGGGCAGTGGGCAACTGTCCAGTTGCTACCGTGAAGCTGGGAGGAGTCTATGTACGCTGTCTTCTCGACTCTGGGTCACAAGTTTCGACTATCACTGAGAGTTTCTTCAATGAGCACTTCCATCTTAGAGGTAAGGACCTTCTGGATGCGAGCCAATGGTTTACCCTCACTGCCGCGAATGGCCTAGAGATACCATACATTGGTTACCTAGAGCTTGACTTTGAAGCACAGGGTGTGACCATCCCACAGAGAGGTGTACTTGTGGTGAAAGACCCCCCTGACCCACAGACGAGGGCCCGCAAGCGAGCTGTGCCAGGACTACTTGGTATGAATGTACTACAAGCCATGAGGGATGAACTACCAGAATTAGGACATCAGAACACTGCATGGGGATAGTTTCATGTTGTTATGAGAACAACAGGCAAATGAACTCAGCCAATTTGGTATTTATTGACACAAAACAAAAGGGAGTAACAAAAAGGGTGAAAGCAACGAGCAATGTAGACAGAGTGGCTTGACTTGAAAAGGGGACTTGCAAGGGAGGACAGCTTCTGAGCAACTACCAGCGTGAAGGCCCATGTGCAACTAACTAAACTAAGCTGTAACTACTAATTTTCTTGGGGTTCTGAATGAGATCACATCCTGTGACCTCAAGGCATAGGAATTGCTTGCAAGTAGACCACAGTTTGTCACACCTAATTCCTAAATGCTGAGAGAGCAAGTGAGCTTTATTTCTATAGGCTCTAACTTATCCTAAAGGAAATAGACTACCCACAAAATTAGCTGTTATGCTCTGAAATGAACTGATTGTAGTAAAACGATACAGCATGTGGTTTGTGTGGGACTACATCACACAGTTCCTTTGTTCATTACTTGCATACTTTTTAACAAAAATAAAATGCTGACTTAGAGATAACCTAGCTATAATGTGAACTTGGCCACACATTGTTGGCCCCAGACCACCTGGTGCTGCACAACCCCAGCTGAGCTGGAAGAAATGGGATTAAGTTAGGGCCAGGCACATGGCTGCGTAAAGTGATGCTGGGTTGTCCCAGTCTTATTTTCCACAGTGGAAGAAGAGGAATAAAAAATATTTAGCACTCTGAAAAGATCCCATCATCTGTTCCAATAAACTAACCTGACCAGATGCATCACCTACTGCTGTTTGTAAAACCCTTTCCAGAACACTTCCAAAATCCACACCGTCAGGATAGCCACGTAATAAATGACTTGGTGCTATACAACCAGAACATAGCATAAACTGCCATCACGCATCTTAACATTTAACATTTTTACTCCAAAGAGTGATCACTATTTCATCCTTCAAAAATGCCAATAATGGGTATTAGTATATATGCCAACTCAGCAACATTGGCATTTAAAGCAATCTGATTGGCTCCTTAACTAAAGTAATATGATTGGCTCCTTAACTCAAGATATCAACACTATTCGCCTGCTACAAGGTGAAAAGTGCCTCAGAATCTAGGAAATCATTGGGCAAGTGAGATTTGATGGAAAACAAAAAGACTGGCTGGCATCATTTTCGCTTTGCAGTTGCTTCCAAGCAATGTGTCAGTTCAAGTTGCTTCATTCGTATATATACTAAAAAAAATTGTTCTCTTCAATCAAAATGAGAAGTAGCCTCAGGACATTCATTTCCACTATTCACCTTGACTTCAGAGAATAATTGTTACATTGCTCTTAGGTATTACGATTATGGACAACATATACCCATGCGAAGATAACTAACTAACCACCATATTCCCCTGATCAACACATAATGGCACTCATCACCTTAAATAAGTGCAATGTTGGATCTAAAAGGGTTTAATAACTTAACTGTAAAGGTAGAGTAAGAGCCATTAATGACTAATTGCAAAGCAATTAACTTTTTTCCTCAAATTCAGTATGCATACTGTAAATATGAAGTTTCAAGATGTGGAAACCTGAGATATGGAGAGTCAGATAGCTCAAGCAAACCATCTCATACCCTTCATTCTTAAATTATAAATCAGCTACTTTCAAAAATACCTTTAAATAGTGTTATGCATTGCTGCTCAATCCACAGCCTGACAAGATGCAAAGGTTCCTTAGAACTGCCTAATTGCTGGTTTATAGGACAATTGCCCTCTAAGAGTCACATATATATATTTTACAGTGATGTCCAAATAAGGTAGCTATACAAATTATGGAAGAATATACATTGACATGATTAACCTTCACTAGCTGTAGTGGTTGTTGTAGAAGCCTTAGCACAAGTGGCATTATAATGTGGCCAGTCTCGAAATACAAAGGGATTCTTCAAAATATTTGCCACAACTGAAGCAGCCATCACACTGGCAAAAGGCCTCCATTCATCAGTTGCTGTTTTGGTGCAATCTGCATAATCTGAGATGCCTTTAATGACAACCCACTCCATTTTAAGGTCAGCTGCTGCTGCGTAAACTCCTGTGTGAAGAAAAGTGAAGTACCAGGTTGCTTATTAATTCCAGGTACATTTTGGGAGTGGCTTATTATTAAGGAATAGCTCATTGATTTAGCCAAATGCAGCAGTTATTTGGACATCTTTATTCTAGTAGTTTCACGTTTTTGCATTACAAGAATCCAGAAAATCTCAAAGCTGGTAAAAGGCTACCCACAGTCTTGTAACATATAGCTCATTTCCCAAATCAATGGTATGATGCTGTGATCTAATTTTACCACGCAGCGAATTGTGCATGATATTTTTTGTCAGGAGAGGGCTTAATTAAATTTCTTCATCTAGAGTCAGGGGTGGCCTATAACATGGGGTTGGCTAATAGAGGATTTAGGGTAATTTAGCAATAAACGGCAGTTTCAATGGGTTTACCAGCATAATAAACCACGAGGGATGTTGGAAGAACACGAGAGAAGCTTGTTAACCATAGGAGAAGTTTGTTAATCACAAGCTGCAGGTGAGTGATTTACAAGCCCTTCATGAGGATTTTCTTTCCTTTTGGCAGGGGAGGGGGAGGGAGTGTTTTATCATCCCTTTTGCAACTTTACATATTTACAACTATATAAATTTCAGATCAGGTTTTCCCTGACACCAAATCTCCCACACACACATGTCCCTTTCCTTCGAGTTACAGGCAGGAGTAGCACCTTCTGGGTCTGAACACCACAGGGCCACGATAATAAAACCAACAGTTCTTTTGTGTACTGTCAGCATGCTAATAATTTCTGTTCTGTCGTTCAAAAAATACTCACATTCACACTGCAAGCTATCGTACTTAGCAAAATACACACGTGGGCACCAAGTAAGAAAAAGACTGAGGGAACCATCACCTTCTCCTTCCATTTCGATTGCAATGGCGTTGGGGTACAATTGAACAAGTTCCTCCCGTCGCCAACCAGAAGCAACCAGTTCGGGACCGCTCAAGAATTCACCATCGTAATGCACTTTCACATCACTTACTTCCGGGTGTTTTAGGGGAGCTTTCCAGCCTAATCCAGAATGGAGTATGAGGTCGGCAATATCTCTGCTAACATGTGTTGAATAACCACGAGGTTCAACTCGGCCTTCTGTGATTTTCTTGTGTGCGTAGGTTGTCAGCTTTGCTGATACAACCACGTCTCCCAACTTGACCTTCTGGGAATTCAATGCACCGGCAAAACCAACACAGAACACGGCTTTTGGCCTTAATTCAGTTACAGCGTTCTTCACTGTAATCAACGAACCTCTTACGTTGTTAGCGCCTTCAAAGCACCGCATTAAAGCGACTTTCACTTTCCCAACTTCACTTTTTCCCATTTTTCCGAAAAAGACCATGCCTAGGCCATAGCGATAGCTTTGAAAGCGGTTTTCCAAGTACGAGTAACAACCCAGAAACTCGCAGTCCTTAGCTGTCACCAACAAAATATCGATTGGTACGAATTCATCTTTCCATTCTTTAAGCGGATCTTCGACATCTCCCAGCTTTGCTAGAGTGAAACTCAATTCTGGTGGCGCAATTTCCACTTGGTTTTGCATTCTTCTTCTCGGAGTTTGAGGAATAAGCTCAGATACTTCCAGTTCTACTATAACGCCAGTCTGGCAACCAAAAGGAAGACTATAATCCCGGCAATGGTATCGTTTTATACTTTTTTTCGCAGTAACAACCGAAATCGAAAGGGAACTCTGATGTTTAGGTACTTTTCCGGGAATCCCCGGAACTCACTGATGACCAATCGAGTGAGGTTGCCCTCGAGGCAGCTGCTTTATTTTGGAAACAGCATACTCTGGTTTCAGGCCTTCTCGTGAAATATTCCCGCGCATTTCTCTGCGAAACCGGAAATAATAATAATAATAATAATAATAATAATAATAATAATAATAATAATAATAATAATAATAAATATTTAACTTATATTGCGCAATTATCAATTTAAAAATTTTCAATTGCGCATTACAATATAATTTAAAAAATTCACAAGCTAAAAAAAAAGTTAGGCATAAAATATATATAACTATAAAAACAATGTACAATTAGAAAGCTTTTAAAAATAAAAAGGTCTTGATGGCTTTCTTGAAGCTTTGCACTGATGTCTTGCTTCTTATTTCACTTGGAAGATCGTTCCATAATTTAGGGGCGGCCACATGAAAAGAGCGATCCCCAAGCGTAGCGAGCGATTTACATGAGCTATAATTTAGGCGTAAACCATTGTTGGAACGCAGGTAATATCTTCCAGCAGATTCTCTAACGGAAATAAGTTCACTTATGTAGGCTGGAGCAAGACCATGTACGGCTTTAAAAGTAATCAACAAAATTTTAAAAACTATACGATATCTAACAGGCAGCCAGTGCAATGACTTGAGCAGAGGTGTGATGTGGCAATATCTGCTCTCCTGAAAAATCAATCGCGCGGCTGCATTTTGAACTCTCTGTAATTTCTGAAGTTGTCGTTCCGGAACTCCAAATAGGAGACTGTTACAATAGTCAAGGCGGCTTGATATAAAAGCATGTATCAGTGTTTCTGTGCAATCTTTGGTTAAAAACTTTCTAATTCTTCTAATGTTGTAGAGATGATAAAACGCTGCGGAACTGGTCTTAGTGACAATTGTGGAAATTGGCATTTTCTATATACAGTGCAGTTGCAGATATCGTTAAAGAATTGACCCTCGAAGCATTTATCCAATTTTAGCTTTGCGATTTAGCCTGGAAAAACAGTCTGGAACGGGATTCGATCAAGCGACAACTAGAATATCGGTGCTATGCCCTACCAGCTGAACTTATACCCCGTTCGTACCAAAGCCTAAACATGTTTTTAATGCTAGTTAAATCGGTTTCAAATTGTCTCCTTTATAAAGGCAGCTTACTGACGTTGTCGACTACTAATTTAGCTCAAATAGTTATCAGTATTTATTGAATCCTGAGTAAAAACCCGTGTTCCGGTGTTCGGCTACCAATTTTGGTATGATTTAAAGTGGTATGATACCCTAAAGTATGACGATATTGATGAAAAACTCACTCTTTTAAAATATAAGATTAAAAACCACTGAACACTGATAAAAACATTTTGGAACGATTTTGCGAATTTTCCTCTAGATGAGTGTCAAATTCAATACATGGTACTTGTAAAACTAAACAAAGACAAAACTTAACTTCTCAACAGTCTTTCCCTCCACTTCGTTTTGAATCTGATACAATCCAGCAGTCTCCATGTTCCAGGAATATTGGTGTTGGTTTTGCTAGTACTATGTCAATGCTCCCTCATGTCAATTTTGTTTGTAAATCTGCCTTCTATCATCTTCGATTCGGAACATTTCCCGTATAAGAAAATTTTTATCCACTAAAACCACTGAGACTCTAGTCCACGCCTTAGTAACCTCTAAAGTGGATCACTGTAAATCTCTTTTGTTCAACGTCCCGAAATATGTTATTTTAAAAAAGAGGGGCCGTAAGGGGGGGTAGTGCGCACAGTTCACGACTATTAAAGATGGAAAATCACGAATCACGGCAATTAATTTTCGAGTTTCACAATTCACGGAAAATAACATCATAGACAAGGAACTCTTGTGCACTTACTCCTCCATATTGAGTGTCTTCACTCGTACAAAAGCCATCAATCATTGATATGTTAATGTTTCTTTCCGAAGTTATTATTTATGCCGAGGTAATGGGCCGGGCTCCTGTTTATGAACTTGATAATCGGCAATTTTGCAATTTTGCACAAAGGTTACCGGCGAACACAATGTTAGCTAAATGTAAGGTCATCTAAAATAAACAAGTACCTCATCCATGGGGAACTGGACCTGCCAGCTAAAAGAACTTTGATGTTACTCGAACAGTTCGTCCGCTACGAGTTGTCACGGCTCGAAGAAAAGTCATTTCGTCCTCCTGGTCTAATGCTAATCGTATGGCCCCCAAAATATAAAACACGCAATTCCGCAATTTAGGCGTTTTTCGTAACATACGCCTACAGCATGTATATGCTATTAGTCATTCCCACGGGAAGTTTCACGCTTACACGTGTGTATTACGTAGCGTTATTTTATGTATATATATATGCTATCCTAAGTTGTAACATTCATTCCCTGAAGAAGTCTCCGTTTGAGACGAAACGCGTCGGAATTAAAACTGATAGTTACAACTACAAAGTTCTCCTTTGTGCTGCTCACTAGTCCTCGTTAAAAAAAAGTTTAACTTCGATTGAAGAACCGAGACCACGTTTCTCGGCCTCGATCTTCAGGCCCGCATAATCGATTACATGTTTTTTTAGCGCTTCCAAAGAAAAAAGCTTCTCGGTGAGTGGGATCCTGACTCGTTCTTTCCCTCCGAGGAAACTCAGTGATCCTGCAGAGTTTGGATCCACGTAGAAAACGGCACCTTCTATAACAGAAATTTGTTTGTCGCCCTCGACATCCATGACTTTTTGACACTGAATTTCAGCGTGAGCTTAGCCAAAATAATTTAGAAAGATTGCGTGATTTAACATGCAAGGGACATCGAATAGAATGACATCGTTGTCTTCTCTTGTCATCTGACCCCTTGATTCGGCTTCTGGTATCAAAGTGCATGTTTGTTTTGCAATCTTCTGTCAAGTCGTCAAGTACGGTAGTAAGCTCAACCTCTTTCCCAGGGCTTTTCCCTAGAAAGAAAAATGGCGGACGGGAAATTCCGTCCGCCATTTTTTCTTTCTAGGGAAAAGCCCTGGGAACGAGGTTGTACTAAGCCATCACGCAAATAGCGTCTAGTCGGTCAGACACGCAATTTGAAAACATCATAAAGGGTCACATTTGCACGGTAGGTCGGTTTTCACGGAAAAAGTGAAGAATTTTATTCAAGTTTCACGGTTATCGAAAAATAATTTTTTGCTTTCACGTGTCACGACAAGCATGTTATTCACAGTTCACGGATTTTAATATTTCGTAATCACAGATCACGGAGAATAAAAACATGCGATCACGTTTCACGAGAAACCCCCTTACGGCCCCTCATTAAAGCTACTAAACGAAAATACTATGACGCTAACCTAGTTAACAAAAGAAAAAATCCTCGTGAAACATGGCAGCTATTTAATGAATTGAGCTCTCGCCAACACATAAAAAAAGGCATTGCTGAAATCACTATTGGAGAAAACAAAATTAGTTCTGAGCCCGAAATGGCTGAGGCCTTTAATCACCATTTCGCAAATGTTGTGCATGATTTGGCCAAAGACTTCTCCCGGGCTGTCAACGAACCAGAATCCTATCTTAACCCAACTAACAAAATATTCTCATTGAACAGCTGTAGTGTAAAGTCAGCCCTAAAATTTACTGGAAAATCGTGTAGTCAAGAAAGCAACTGGTC
This sequence comes from Ricordea florida, assembly GCA_949710005.1. Taxonomy (NCBI): domain Eukaryota; kingdom Metazoa; phylum Cnidaria; class Anthozoa; order Corallimorpharia; family Ricordeidae; genus Ricordea; species Ricordea florida. The sequence continues at coordinate 22,194,127 of OX453284.1, forward strand.
TGGACAATATGCCTTACAGACTACGCATTTTAGCGCCATCTTTACCATACATTTTTAACCGGTCTCTTTGTTCTGGTATAGTTCCTTTAGACTGGAAGTTAGCCAGAGTTACCCCAGTTTTTAAAAAGAGCAATAGAGAAAATGTCAACAATTATCGGCCAATTCCGATTATCCCTGCCGTTGCTAATGTATTTGAAAGAATAATCTATGGTCAGTTTCTCAAAGTACCTAAATGATAACCATCTTTTAGCTAATTCCCAGTCTGGCTTCAGATCACTTCATAGTACACTAACAGGTTTGCTTGAACCTACTAACAGCTGGTCTGTCAATATGGATAACGGTTTCATCAATGGGGTAATTTTCATTGATTTAAAAACAGCGTTCGACACGATAGACCATAACATCCTTTTAAACAAGTTAGTCAATTGCGGAGTTGAACATGACGCCTTGAAGTGGTTTGACTCTTATCTGAATGATCGCCATCAAAAATGTTAGGTTAATGATGAGCTATCTGGTGCACTTGCTGTTACCTGTGGAGTCGCCCAGGGAAGTCTTATTGGCCCACTTCTATTCTTGATATACATTAATGACTTGCCAAACTGTCTGATTACTCGGGCTTTCCGAAGGAAACGCCCGAGGTATAAATTTGGCTTCGTTTTTGTTTTTTTTTTGCGTTCAGTCACAAATCGCCGTCGAGCTTACAGCGCATGCGTAGAATCTGTATGGGGCGCATGATCGGGGCGCATACAGATTACGAGCGAACATTTACGAGTGAACCTTTTATCGTGAACCATGCTGACTGCTTTGTCAAATGGACTATCTATCGAAAATCATGCTATATCAAATCAGCTATCTCCTGCTAGCTTACGTAGAAATCGTCGTGTGGGTTAACGTGATCGAGAACCCAGCAGATTGCCGGTTCGAATTTTGAAGTGTGAGAAGCAGAAAGCTGAAGGAGTTTGTCTTCAAACGTATCTGTGCGAGTATACCGAAGTCTTCCAAGCTTTACTATTATGTGAAGGTTAGAAAACTTATAAAACATGAATATAGTACAAAGATAACGAGCTTAAATAAAATTACACAACATGAAAAGAAGCTTTTGTTTAATTGCACTAGCAGGGTTTATCATGGGTTGATGAAGCTTAAATTTCGAGCAAATCGGTATTTATCATTGTTTACATGTAATAATTTGATGTGCCGGTACAAAAATCAGACCCATATATCAAATTTTTGTCAATTTAAACTGAGTACAGACATAGAGAAGAACCCTGGTCCTACTCCAATTTAATGTATATTGACCCAAGCAAAACAATACCAGCTCCTGCTTGAAGTATTGTCCCTTAGTGACTTAGTGCATTATTTTCAGAGTATACACAACAATGTTATGTTTCAGGTGAAAGGACTAATAATTTAATAATGAAGCTGAAAATGACATACTTGTTCAGACTTGTGTTTGTGAAACCATGAAGTTTAAGTTAAGTATTACTGTGGCTATTTATTCACTTTGGCTATTTATTCACACTGCAGTATGGCGTCGTTACGAGCGGTTGTGTGCTATTTCGCTCTGTTCACTTTTGCTATTTTCTACATAAAAAAGCAAGCCTTCTGCAGTTCAAACGTACTATACGATATGGAGCAATGCCAGGGTTTACAAGAACCCTTTTCTACTCTTCGCTTTGGTCCTACCGCCAGATAAATGGAATTGGGCATCGAACATCGAGAACTTCGCTAATTCAGCTCCTGCTTCTCCTATCAGGCGATATCGAAACTTGTCCTGGACCGATTGATAGGTGTGGCTCGTGCTTAAAAACTTTGAAGAAAAGACAAAGCAGGATGGCTTGTTCGCAATGTCATTTAAAGTTTCACCTGAAATGCTTCTGCTCCGATGATAGCGGAGTCATCTGCAATTCTTGTCTGTTTAACAACAACACCCAAGATGGAGCTGACCAAGATCAACAAGAAGATGCTCAACGATATGTCATCCCCGAACTTAGCGAGCTTCTCTCTAAAAAGGGCCTTAAAATTCTGCATCAAAATATTAGAGGTTTATTGGCAAACAAAACTATCATCTGTCAAATCCTGGATGGCTCTAGGAACATACACATCTTTTCGGTCAGTGAAACACATTTATCCACCGAAAGCGAAGCCGAGGTTCAAATTGAAGGTCATACGTTTATTGCAAAGTCAAGGGCTTCTGGTCAAGGTGGAGGTGTTGGTGTTTATACTTCTTTATCTATTCCCTTTCAAAGACGAATGGATCTCGAGCAAGAGGATATTGAATGCATTTGGATTGAAATTTTATTTCCTAAAACCAAAAGTTTTCTAGTTGGAATTATTTACCGCCCTCCGGATTCTTCTAAACATCTCTGCGCAAATTTTAATTGCAAATTTGAATCAATGCTTTCGACAATATCAGCTGAAAACAAGGAATGTATTCTCTTAGGCGACATTAACTGTAATTTTTTGGTGTCCTCGGATCACAAAGAAATGAAATCCATTCTCACCTATTTTGGTCTGAAACAACTCATTACTACCCCCACGAGAATTACGCGTGAGTCCAAGACCCTAATTGATGTTATTTGCAGTAACGTACCACATAACATCTCTTCGGTGAAAGTAATTCCAGCTGGCCTGAGTGATCATGAGCTCATTGGATGTGCTCGCAAGCTAAACAATGCTAAGTTCAATCCGCGAATCATTACTTGCCGGAATTTTGCTAACTATGACCCCAAGCCATTTTGCGAAGAGCTAAATTCTGCGAATTTTGAAGAAGTTTATTCATCTGTCAGCATAAGCGAGGCATGGGCCTCTTTTCGTGACATACTGCAACAGTGTATCGACAAGCACGCTCCTCTAATCTTAAAGAAGGTCAAAGGCCGACTATGTCCTTGGCTGACTCCGGATGTCAAAAAAGAGACGAATCTCAGGGATGGTTTGCTCAGGAAAGCCCGTCGTACTAATCAAGAAAACGATTGGTCTTCTTATAAACGGCAATGCAACAGAGTTTCTGGCCTTGTTAAAAAAAGCAAAAGCAGATATCATCGCGATCTCCTTAAAGATTGTGCTGACTCTCCGGATAAATTTTGGGCAGCCATCAAGAAACTCTATCCTACCAAGTCGCCTTCTGATCAAGGTTCGGCGTTTGTGATAAATGGATCGAAGTCAACTGACAAAAGCTTCATTGCAAATAGCTTCTGCGAATATTTCAGTTCCATTGCCAGATGTCTGAAAGGGAAATCAATCTTACTCCGTGACTTTGTCTGGAGCAAACCTGCTGAAGAAAATCTTCCCAAGCAATTCACGGGAAGTCAGTTTACTTTTAAAGCTGTGAAAGAATCAGACATTCTTAAGGAGCTAAAAAATCTTAAGCGGAAAAAAGCGTCTGGACTGGATAATTTCCCCCCGGGACTGCTCAAAGACGCTGCCTATGTTTTAACCACGCCTTTGACATTTATCATCAATTTATCTCTAAAAACTGGAGTTGTGCCTAGTGAGTGGAAAGTGGCAAAGGTGATCCCTCTGTACAAATCAGGGTCTCTGGCTGAGGTTGACAATTACAGGCCTATCTCAATTCTCCCTACTTTGTCAAAGATCTTGGAAAGGATAGTCTATAAGCAGCTGATGGCTCATTTAGAGCGTCATAATCTACTTTTTGAGTACCAATTTGGTTTCCGTCCGAACCGCTCAACGGAACTAGCTGTTACTTACTTCACTGATCTCATCAGAAAGGAGGCCGATAGTGGAAAAGCGACAGGAGCAGTTTTTATTGACTTATCAAAGGCATTCGATACCATTAGTCATTGCATTTTATTGAGTAAACTGTCCCGTTTTGGTGTATATGATATGGAACTTCAGTGGTTTACTGATTATTTATTCCATCGTAAGCAGATCGTTCAATTTCACGGTGTGCTTTCTGAACCAAATCCAATTAACACTGGAGTTCCTCAAGGGAGTATTATTGGGCCCCTCCTTTTTCTCATCATCTTTAATGATGTGCATAGTCCGCTTCGTCATTGTAAGATTATCACTTACGCTGACGATACGGTGATTTTTTACATCCTCAAGTGATATTGATGCGATACAAAGCAGTCTTTCACAGGACTTAGATAATCTATCTAACTGGTTTCGTGATAATGAACTTATTTTTAATCTAAAGAAAGGAAAATCTGTGGTGATGCTGTTTGGTACCGGTAAGCGGTTGAACCCGTTTCAAGGCTGTCAAGTCAAGCTCTCAGTCAACGGTTTTCCCATCAACATCACTACATGTTATAAGTACCTCGGCATGCACCTGGACCCGACACTTAATTTTGAAACTCATTTTCAAAACATTTACAAGAAGGCAGCAGGAAGAGTGAACCTCTTACGGCGCATCCGTTCCAGTATTGATACTTTCACTGCCCAACGAATTTACCAATCGATGATTATGCCAATATTTACGTATTGCGGCTATACTAGTCTTGGATGGTCAGAGTCCCGCAAACGCATGATCCGCTCCATTGAGACCCGAAGCCTTGAAATTATTTCTCCAAAATGCAGTTCGCAGAACTGTGATCTTCGAATTCTAACTGTTGATAACTTTTTACAAAAGAGAGCGTGCTGCTTTGTATTTGACTGCCTTAATGGAACTGCATGCTTTCCATTTAAAGACTATTTTCACCGATTACATCATAACGCTTTAAACACCCGCAACAATGGGAAAACTGCAAAACTACCAAAAGTCAGACTGGATTTTGCGCGCCGTAGCTTTTATTTTTTAGGTGCCTCGATTTTTAATTTATTGCCTTTAAGTTTAAGAAACATTAATTCTAGAGTCTTATTTAGGAAAGCCTTAGACGATTATTACTTGTAAATTCTATTCTATTTTCAATGGTTTTTAATATGTATCTTATTTTATATATCTTAATATTTTTAATTCTTAGCAGGACCCCGTTGATAACAGTACTATGTACTGAAGGGTTATCCTGAGAAAATATTCGATTATTATTATTATTATTATTATTATTATTGCTATTCTATAATGAAATCCTGTTCTTACTGGACTTCAAAAACATTATCTTCTATTGTCAATAATGTCAAAAGATTATGTGATAGTTTATCTTTAGATATGAATTCACCATCCAATAAAAATTTGCCCAAAAGTGTTGATTTTTGTGGAGTTGAAGTAATTTTTGACCTTAAAAGTGATATCATTGAAGGAGTATTGTTTGAGTCAGTGCACAGGGTTTTGGATATGGTTCGCATCTTTTTGTGTTCGCTGTATTTCAAAATCCATACAAAAATCAAAATATGTATATTCCCTCTTGGTCTATGATGAAAGTCAAATGACTCCCATTAAATATACTAAAAACATAAATGGTATTGCTTGTCTAGTTAAGACTATTAGAAATGTTCAAAAAACATATCATTCAGCAGAGCATTACCAAATACAGTTTGTGTCATGTTCAACCAAATCTGCTGACAAGAATGAACGAAAAAGGAAATGAAAAATGAAAGGCAGAAACAGAATTATAAAGGCATGGAACCATTAAGGAAGAGAATGTTATTGGAAAGAAAACAAGCAAAAGATTCTACAAATAAAAAAGAAACGAGCACAAAAATACAAAACAATGGATGCATTTAAGAAACAAAGGCTGTTAGACAAACATGCAGAAAAATACAAAACAATGGATGCAGCTAAAAAACAAGAAATGCTTGAGAAACACAAACAAAAATACTATTGCAATAGTAATTTACAATTTCAATCGTACACCCATTCATTCACACAGTTTCTTATTCCTTGCTCCAATCATTCCACCCTTGGCTTCTTCTCTGCTGATTCAACTATATCTTGTTGCTGATCTTCTGGTTTGCTCTTCTTTTTGTTTTTCTTGTTCTTTTTCTTTTTTTTCTTGTTTTTACATTTCATTGCACATCCTATTTTAAAGAACAACACAAAGTGAGCAAGGAGTACCCAACAGGGGGAGTCTGTTGGTGTTAAGTCTTACAATCTAGTTCACAACACGAGTATAAGAGAAGAGACGTTACCTTCAGTTACTTCATCCTCCACTGTTTTTTCCAGGATCTCCTTTGCAGATGCTGGTGCTGGCCCAAATGTCACCTAAAAAAAGATTGACATAGTGGAAGTATGACAGCAGCAAAAACACACCAAAGTGTTTTTACTTCTTGTCATACTTCCACTCTAGACATAGCAGGCTTAAAGAAAAATGTGTTCCAGTCCAGCCGGTCCGAACCAATCCAGTCCAGCCGGTCCGAACCAATCCAATCCAGCCGGTCCAAACCAATCCAGTCCAGCCGGTCCGAACCAATCCAGTCCAGCCGGTCCGAACCAATCCAGTCCAGCCGGTCCAGACCAATCCAGTCCAGCCAGTCCGAACCAATCCAATCCAGCCGGTCCAAACTAATTCAGTCCAGCCAGTCCGAACTAATTCAGTCCAGCCAGTCCGAACCAATTCAGTCCAGCAAGTCCGAACCAATCCAGTCCAGCCGGTCCGAACCAATCCAGTCCAGCTCATTAATAAAAATCTAAGTCATTGATGAATATCTGCTATGCATACCTCGTCATTTTCTTGGTCCTGAGCACTTCCATCATTTTCTGTCTCCTGTAAGATAGTAAAATGCACACAAAGAAAAAGTCATTCAACGTCTCTATACGTCTTCTTAACAATTAGACACGTAGCCTGAAAGTGCTACAGGTCTTGAACCGGGCCCCTTGAGGGTGAACGGTCTTATCGTTGTAGTATCACCCAACTAGTCAGACAGAAAAGGCAATAATAAAGTTAGCAAATGCCAGATGAAGAAATAATTAGTTAATTCTCATTGAAATGAAACTGTCACAAATTTTGCTACCCAATAGTCCTCTAGTAGCATAGCCGATAAGATTGTGGCATTTGCATTAGTCCACTAGTTAAGTGATATTAAACATCATTATATGCACATGTATATTACCAAGTCATCCTGGTTTTTGTTTACTTCAAGTGTAACATTTAACATTTCAGTCAACTAAAGAACAAACACTATTTTTTCTGTAAGAAGCAAACATTAATTCCTACCAATTCACTCATCTATAGCATAACCATAAGGTTACGTTGATTGGATTCAACGCAAAAGCTGTGAATGTCACCACATATTGACTATTTGTGATCCAACACACCCAAGGTAAGTTTTCATTGGAATAAAGAAGTCACCTTAATATCACTTCCCCTTGTTTCAATTGTCGACCGACACTCGGTCGACATATCTACCATGTATCGGTCGAGGAATCGGTAGAGACATCGACAGATATCTCGATCGATGTGTCAACCGATGTATCTGTCGAGGCCCCCTATAAGATACATGATCTGCCATATGACTGCCATAACCTCATATGATCATACAGTTACAATTCTCAGCTTTCATGCAGTAAAATACTTACAAACTGAGAAACCCTTTTTATATTAACTATACTGTTAGCAAAAAAATTTTCAAATATCCTGGCCCAAATTGGGGTCATTTAAATTTATTACTGAGCTTTACCACAAAACCAACAGCAAAAGCGACATCCAAGAAATAAAACAGAGGCACCTCAGGTGGTTGGGCCTTGTTCTAAGAAATTGGGAACAGAAACAAGACCAAGAAAGATAGACACCAACAGGATGGAGAAAACCTGGTTGGCCCCAGACCACCTGGTGCTCCACAACCCGCAGGCTGAGCTGGAAGAACTGGGACTGAGTTAGGGCCAGGCACATGGCTGCATAAAGTGATGTTGGGTTGTCCCAGTCTTATTTTTCACGGTGGAAGAAGAGGAATAAAAAATATTTAGCACTCTGGAAAGATCCCATCATCTGTTCCAATAAACTAACCTGACCAGATGTATCAACTACTGCTGTTTGTAAAACCCTTCCACGAACACTTCCAAAATCCACACGGTCAGGATTCTGGCCACGTACTAACTGACTTGGTGCTATACAACCAGAACATAGCATAAACAATCACGCATCTTAACATTTAGCATTTTTACTCCAAAGAGTGATCACTATTTCATCCTTCGAAAAATGCCAATAATGGGTATTAGTATATATGCCAACTCAGCAACATTGGCATTTAAAGCAATCTGATTGGCTCATTAACTAAAGTAATATGATTGGCTCATTAATGCGAGATATCAACACTATTCACCTGCTACGAGGTGAAAAGTGCCTCAGAATCTGGGAAATCATTGGGCAAGTGAGATTTGATGGAAAACCAAAAAACTGGCTGGCATCATTCTCGCTTTGCAGTTGTTTCCAAGCAATGTGTCAGAAGTTGCTTCATTCGTATGTATACTAAAAAAAATTGTTCTCTTCAATCAAAATGAGAAGTAGCCTCAGGACATTCATTTCCACTATTCACCTTGACTTCAGAGAACGATTGCTACAAAGCTCTTAGGTGTTACGATTATGGACAACATTACCAATGCAAAGATAAGTGACTAACCACCATATTGCCCTGATCAACACATAATGGCACTCATCACCTTAAATAAGTGCAATGTTGGATCTGAAAGGGTTTAATAACTTAACTGTAAAGGTAGAGTAAGAGCCATTAATGACTAATTGCAAAGCAATTAACTTTTTTCCTCAAAATCAGTATGCATACTGTAATATAAAGTTTCAAGATGTGGAAACCCGAGATATGGAGAGTCAGATAGCTCAAGCAAACCATCTCATACCCTTCATTCTTAAATCAGCTACTTTCAAAAATACCTTTAAATAGTGTTATGCATTGCTGCTCAATCCACAGCCTGAAAAGATGCAAAGGTTCCTTAGAACTGCCTAATTGCTGGTTTATAGGACAATTGCCCTCTAAGAGTCACATATATATATTTTACAGTGATGTCCAAATAAGGTAGCTATACAAATTATGGAAGAATATACATTGACATGATTAACCTTCACTAGCTGTAGTGGTTGTTGTAGAAGCCTTAGCACAAGTGGCATTATAATGCGGCCACTCTTGAAATACAAGGGGATCCTTCAAAATATTTGCCACAACTGAAGCAGCCATCACACTGGCAAAACGCCTCCATTCATCAGTTGCTGTTTTGGTGTCATCTGCATAATATGAGATGCCTTTAATGACAACCCACTCCATTTTAAGGTCAGCTGCCGCTGCGTAAACTCCTGTGTGAAGAAAAGTGAAGTACCAGGTTGCTTATTTATTCCAGGTTCATTTTGGGAGTGGCATATTATAAAGGAATAGCTTATTGACTTAGCCAAATGCAGCAGTTATTTGGACATCTTTATTCTAGTAGTTTCACGTTTTTGCATTACAACGAAGAATCCAGAAAATCTCAAAGCTGGTAAAAGGCTACCCACAGTCTTGTAACATATAGCTCATTTCCCAAATCAATGGTATGATGCTGTGAACTAATTTTACCATGCAATGAATTGCGCATGATATTTGTTGTCAGGAGTGGGCTTAATTAAATTTCTTCATCTCGAGAGGGGTGGCCTATAACATGGGGTTGGCTAATAGAGGATTTAGGGTAATTTAGCAATAAACGGCAGTTTCAATGGGTTTACCAGCATAATAAACCACGTGGGATGTTAGAAGAACAGGAGAGAAGCTTGTTAATCACAGGAAAGGTTGTTAATCACAAGCTGCAGGTGAGTCATTTACAAGCCCTTCATGAGGATTTTCTTTCCTTTTGGCAGGGGAGGGGGGAGGGAGTGTTTTATGATCTTTTTTGCAACTCTATATATTTGCAACTATATAAATTTCAGATCAGGTTTTCCCTGACACCAAATCCCCCACACACCTTTCCCTCGAGTTACAGGCAGGAGTAGCACCTTCTGGGTCTGAACACCACAAGGCCACGATAATAAAACCAACAGTTCTTTTGTGTACTGTCAGCATGCTAATAATTTCTGTTCTGCCGTTCAAAAAATACTTACATTCACACTGCAAGCTATCGTAATTAGCAAAATACACACGTGGGCAACAAGTAAGAAAAAGACTGAGGGAACCATCACCTTCTCCTTCCATTTCGATTGCAATAGCGTTGGGGTGCAATTGAACAAGTTCCTCCCGTCGCCAACCAGAAGCAACCAGTTCGGGACCGCTCAAGAATTCACCATCGTAATGCACTTTCACATCTCTTACTTCCGGGTGTTTTAGGGGAGCTTTCCAACCTAATTCAGAATGGGGTATGAGGTCGGCAATATCTCTGCTTACATGTGTTGAATAACCACGAGGTTCAACTCGGCCTTCTGTGATTTTCTTGTGTGCGTAGGTTGTCAGCTTTGCTGATACAACCACGTCTCCCAACTTGACCTTCTTGGAATTCAATGCACCGGCAAAACCAACACAGAACACGGCTTTCGGCCTTAATACAGTTATAGCGTTTTTCACTGTAATCAACGAACCTCTTACGTTGTCAGCGCCTTCAAAGCACCGTATTAAAGCGACTTTCACTTTCCCAACTTCACTTTTTCCCATTTTTCCGAAAAAGACCCTGCCTAAGCGATAGCGATAGCTTTGAAAGGGATTTTTCAAGTACAAATAACAAGCCAGAAACTCGCAGTCCTTAGCTGTCACCAACAAAATATCGATCGGTACGCATTCATCGTTCCATTCTTTAAGCGGATCTTTGACATCTCCCAGCTTTGGTAGAGGGAAACTCAATTCTGGTGGTGCAATTTCCATTTGGTTTTAGATTCTTCTTCTCGAAGTTTGAGGAATAAGCTCAGATACTTCCAGTTCTACTATAACGCTAGTATGCCAACCAAAAGGAAGACTATAATCCCGGCAATGGTATCGTTTTATACTTTTTTTCGCAGTAACAACCGAAATCGAAAGGGAGCTCTGATGATTAGGTACTTTTCCGGGAATTCCCGGAACTCACTGATGACCAATCGAGTGAGGTTGCCCTCGAGACAACCTCGTTCCCAGGGTCCTCTCTCTACCTCGAGAAAGTACCCTGGTTGCGGCTGGTCACGTTACTGCTAGATTTTTGCAGATTCCAGAGATATGATGGAAGGGAGGGGCTGGAAAGTTAAAGTTTGTCTCAGCACTGAACTTGCTTACCGAGCACATTAGGGAGTGGAATTTGCAGCCGTCCTGTTGTGGATCGGCAAGAATCACAGAGAAGGCATTGATAAATTCGATATAGGAGTTCATTGTGTTTATTGTTCGGCTAAAAGGTTAGCTCTGCATTTAGCTGAATTTTCGCCGTCGATAGTTGAACGGTCTTTAGAATTTGTAGCAGTGAAAAAATCTGGCAAATAACTTGGAAATGTTGACCACCACAACAAGTGGACCACGCGGTGAATTTAATTTCTTTCATTCGGCGAAATCATAACGAAGGTATTTACTCGATCCGTTAGAGTTAAATACGTCGTATATTTTCGCCTACAAAGGTAGTTTTGATTTTGATTGAATTTCTCTCATCGAAAGTTTGACGGTCATTCCATTCTCTTGCGGCGAAAACATTTTACGAAGAACTTGACATCAACAACATCTGCGCGCTGAATATTATAGCTTGATTTAGCTTCAGCTTTTAAAGCTTATATTTTTCGATCGGCAAAATCACAACGGCGGCGTGGCATTGATGCATTCGTTTAGAGTTTGATACGTCCAGTGTTTGGCCAAGAGACGAACTGAATTTGATAGAGTTCATCCAATCGAAAGTTTGGTCATTCGATCCTCTTGCAGTGAAATATTCTATGAAGAACTTGACAACAACGACATCGGCCGCGCGTTTGCAAAATCCAACGGCTTTCGTTTCAAAGCTGCCTAGCAGTAAGTCCAATTTTCGGTCGAGAGACTAGCTTCTCATTAAATTGAATGCAACCCATCGAAAAATTGTCGACGGTTATTAATTGTAGTTCTGTGAAGAACTGATGAAAATAATCCGAAGCAGGCTGCTGACGGTTAATTTAAGAAGTAGTGAAAAATAAGCAAACGTTCCTCTCAATCAACATCTCATACTTATAGAAGTTCAGATAGAAACGAAGCACCACCGGTCAGGCAGGATCTCTGACAAATAACTTGCTTAATTTTTAAAATAACTTCTGTAAGTCAGCGCAACTTTCACCTCCAAGAACAGTGTTGACAAAATTAAGTTGAGGACCCACCCTCTGTGCGGCTTTGGTTGGAATGCATAGACACGTGACCAGCCGCAACCGGGGTACTTTCTCGAGGTGGAGAGAGGACCCTGGGAACGAGGTTGCCCTCGAGAAAGCTGCTTTATTTTGGAAACAGCATACTCTGGTTTCAGGCCTTCTCGTGAAATATTCCCGCGCATTTCTCTGCGAAACCGGAAATTGGCATTTTCCATATACAGTACAGTTGCAGATATAGTTAAAGAATTGACCCTCGAAGCATTTATCCAATTTTAGCTTTGCGATTTAGCCTGGAAAAACAATCTGGAACGGGATTCGATCAAGCGACAACTAGAATATCGGTGCTATGCCCTACCAGCTGAACTTATACCCCGTTCGTACCAAAGCCTAAACATGTTTTTAATGCTAGTTAAATCGGTTTCAAATTGTCTCCTTTATAAAGGGAGCTTACTGACGTTGTCGACTACTAATTTAGCTCAAATAGTTATCAGTATTTATTGAATCCTGAGTAAAAACACGTGTTCCGGTGTTCGGCTACCAATTTTGGTATGATTTAAAGTGGTATGATACCCTAAAGTATGACGATATTGATGAAAAACTCACTTTTTTAAAATATAAGATTAAAAACCACTGAACACTGATAAAAACATTTTGGAACGATTTGGCGAATTTTCCTCTAGATGAGTGTCAACTTCAATACATGGTACTTGTAAAACTAAACAAAGACAAAACTTAACTTCTCAACAGTCTTTCCCTCCACTTCGTTTTGAATCTGATACAAACCAGCAGTCGCCATGTTCCAGGAATATTGGTGTTGTTTTTGCTAGTACTATGTCAATGCTCCCTCATGTCAATTTTGTTTGTAAATCTGCCTTCTATCATCTTCGATTCGGAACATTTCCCGTATAAGAAAATTTTTATCCACTAAAACCACTGAGACTCTAGTCCACGCCTTAGCAACCTCTAAAGTGGATCACTGTAAATCTCTTTTGTTCAACGTCCCGAAATATGTTATTAAAAGGATTCAATCAGTACAGAATGCCGCGGCTTGACTGATTACAAGCTCTCGCAAGTAAGACCACATCACCCCTATTCTACATGTTCTATTTGTCTGCACTGGCTTCCGGTTTCCGAGTGAATTAAATTCAAAATAATCCTGCTTAACTACAAAGCTCTTCACCAACAATCTCCCACCTATATTCAGGGACTGAAACGCCTCTATTCAACTTCAAGAACGCACCGGCCATTTCATTATAACGCCTGAATCCTTTAAACTTCAGTCTCGAGTCGTATGGCTCTAGAGCAATTGCTCAGTGTTTCGGCCCCCCGACCTCAGGAACAACCTACCTGATGACATCAGTTCTTATGACAACATACACTTAAGACTTCTCTTCTTAAAATTATTTTTAACATGCATAAATCATACTGAATTTTAATTTCTTTTATCTTTGTAAAGCGCTTAGAACAGGAATGGATAAGCGGTATACAAGTAATTCATATTATTATCATTATTATTATTAGAAGTAGTACTACTGGCTTATTAAATGCTTAACTCATGTGCAATAAACTATTAAGAGCATTATTCTCAAATGTCCAATTTTGGACTGACTGATCACACAGAAACAGTTAGCGGATATAATGACCAATAGTGTTGTGATGCAATAAACGAAAAAAAACACAACATTTTTACTTGGGTCACGCGACAGGAGATAATTTGTCCACTGGGCTGGTGCAAAATAAGAGGCAAAGGCGCACACGAGCCTTTAAGGCGCACACGGCCGGAGCTTATCCCGGTTTCGATAGCATGAAGCACCTGGGAGTATTATTACTCCCCCCTGGATGGGATGCTAATCCATCGCAGGGTCACCCCCGACATTATATCGCTGGTACCCATTTAGAAACCTGGGTGGACAGAGACAGTGTGGAGTAAAGTTTCTTGTCCAAGGAAACAACACAGTGCCAGCACCAGGGCTCGAACTCCAAACCTCCTGCTCGGAAGTCCGACACGCTAACCACTACACTACTGTGCCTCCAAAAAAAAGAGAAAAATATGGAACGCTTCACGAATTTGCGTGTCATCCTTGCACGGGGGCCATGCTTATCTTCTCTGTATCGTTCCAATTTTAGTATATGTGCCGCCGAAGCGAGCACAAATATTTTTGTGAAACTTTTTGTTTATTGCACCGGAAAGACAGGAGAATAAATTCACACACTATGTTTGTTTGGAATTCAAGTCTTGTTTCCTGATGAAGCTACAAGTGTGGGCGTAAAGGATTTAAGTAATGGTCCTGCTAAAAAGCAGGCAGAAAAACAATAGCGCTCGGCAATAGTGTCAGTTAATTTTGTGGTGCTAATTGGCGCATAGAGCAAAAGCCAAATTTGACCCAGAGAAAGAAAATAAGGATATGGAAAAGACAAGGTCTAAAAATGACGTTTTCTTGAAATTTTTTTCATTGATTTTTCGTGTTTTTTTTTTTGGTATTGGCCAATGAAATGAGGCGATTTAAATGTACACCTGCCTATCTTTTAGCTGGACCTAGGCAAGGTGTGGAAGGTTGCCATAGCAACCATTTGCGAATAAAACCTTTCCAATGACTTTTTTTTTAATTAGTGTAATCACATGCAATCAGTGAAGCTTCTTGATCAAATTGCAACAAACTCTTTAGTGTGGTTTAGGGTATTGAGCCACCTGGTTTAACTAAACACGCTTAGTTGGTGTGAATGGGGCATTAAACAGTTTTATATGCTGGTAGCTGGTGAATAGTTGGTTATGTGTTTATGTTAAGGATAATATCAACAGTTTGCGTTAATTAAATGAAATGTATAGTTGTGCAGTGGTTGGAAACTTTAAATTGAAGATTTTTTTTCCACCCTAGTGTGAGCAGCCTGTTATCCCGTGAAGGTTTTGTGATATATTCTGAATACAATATATTCTGAATACAAACCTATTTTCCTGAACTACCCGAAGGGTACCGAACTTTTTATTCACCTTTGTTGAGATTATCTAAAGCGAACAATGGACATTTAGTTTTACCAGTTTAAACACCTGCAGAACAGGCGTTATTTGCGGGATAAAGCTCGGCTTGGGAAGTAAGCATGACATGCAACTGCACCATTTACAGTTCAGAGATTGTTACCAAAAAGATTACGTGGGTTGTTGGATGGGGGACGAATTGATTGTTGGAACTGATAGACTAGCTGGAAGAGAAAAGTTAAAACTTTACGCGTTTTTGCATCCGCCGACGAAGCCAAGCGCCGGTGTACCAAAAGAGCAAGCTTTCATACAGTCAACAGAAAGGGTACTTTGATCCTCACCGCAACCCGAGCAAACAGGACAATCCCCACACAAACCGGACATTGTTAGGAACGGGGTGAGGTTCCGTGGCTTAGAATAAGACAGATACATAGGGTAGTGAATCATGTGAGCCTTTACAAAATATCCCCAGATCTTCTTATTACCCCCCCCCCCCCCCCCCCACGAGATGCTGGGATACCATCAGGGCTGGCAGCTTTGCCTTTCTTCAGTTCATAGCTCCCTATAGCTGTGGCAACCTCCTCCAGAGTCGGGGGCTCGTCAACATTGCTTTTTATCTGAGAGCTGAGGGAAGTTGGTAATTGCATCATTGTTCACCAATAGGGTCTGATTCAGCAACTCACAGAAATGTTCTTTCCATCTGTCCCGAATACCAGCCAAGTCCCTTTGAAGGGTTCCATCCTTGCCGGCACCTGGCCTAACACCCTGGGATGTTGGCCCATAGATCTTTTTGGTGGCAGCAAACCCGGGGGGGGGGTACTCCCTTACAGGAGCCTAATGGGGATGTGCCGCTGGATGGGGTCGCATTTTCACAGCTGCAGTGACTATAATGGGGTCGCATTTTCAATAGAGTTACTAGAATGGGGTCACAAATTTTCGAATTTTGGGGGTTAATAGGAAATCAAAATGGGAAGATTCTCGGTTAAAAAGATCAGAAAATTGTTTATTAAATTTAACAATAAGCTTGCATTGACCGCATTACATTCGGTTCTTGAAACCACAACTTAAATATTGACCAGTTACTCAATAGCAGAAAACCACGTGGCCCGGCTTTTTACTCGGGCTACCTGTGGTAGCACGAGTCTAGGTTTCGGTTTCCTATAAGTCTATCGACAACGTCGAGAATGAGCAAGCCTGCGCTGCTCGCGGTCTGCGGTGTCCCTTAAGGCATGAAAGCGAGGCGCCTTATTCGCAGACATCTTCGTGCTGCGAAGCGTTTATGCGATGACTATGAAGAATTATTTTTCTTCTGTGACGCTCACCACTCTCACAAACGCACACGCCGTTCGCGGTAGACCCTCACTAAAAGGTGTCGAGCATATTGGAATCTTTCAAGATGATACATGTGGTTCCAGAATCAAGAGCCTTTGGACTTATACCAATGACAGTGGGGATAAGTTTTTTATTTATTCTTTTGTTTACAATTTTGAACAGTTTCTTTTGCAGTCTATCGTTCGTTCAGCTATCAGTAGCTAGCTTGTTGATCGCTGCCCTGTACATGGTTCTGGTTGTACTACATTTCATAATTGTGTCGGCAAAGACTTTGATAGACTCTCTACAAAATGACTGTGATGTATTGGAAAAAGCTGTTCAATTATCTGTATTTGTTCATCCCAATAAAGAGTCCCATTTATTAGAGGAATGCAGGTCTCGTTATGCTAAGTTCCGTATTCATCAGTTTGAGCACCAGCCTCGTCTTATTCAAACTCAAGTTTTTCTACCTGCGTGCTCGTGTGGAAAGACATTAGCGGGAACAGGCGAAATCGGAAGAATAGAATATCCGATTGAGGAGTAATATTGTTGCTTTTCCCCACATATCGCTTCTTCGCCGTCGATAACTTGGAATCACGATGAATGGCATCAGGTTTCACAATTGTTTTTCTACCGTGGGAACCAAAGAAGCTGATCGGTAAACATTAATCCGATTAGTAAACAAACCCAATTATCACTGAAATTTCTGTAAAACCTTAGAAATCTTTCTGATAAAATCACTCAGCAACACGACGTCGACAAGACTTGCGGTGCGATATACAGTCTGGTAGGTTTTTTGCGGTCGTGGAATCAGCCATATAGAATACAAAATATATAAACCCAGGAGCTCCTGATAAACCTTAAGCGTAAACTGACATTCACGTTTGTTCGAAGCGGTATTATAAAGTGTAGCCCGAGTGAACGCTCCCGAGAGCGTCTAGTTAAAGGATTGACAAGGTAGATGCATAAATAGAAAGTGACTAAGTTGGGATCGCAAAAATTACATTTTCCAAAAAGTGACTAAGATGGGGTCTATAATTGGCCAAAAAATAGACTAAAATGGGGTGGGGGCTCTGAGAGGCCAGCGGCACATACCCAGCAAACATATGCATTAACCCAAGTAACCCCCGGGGGCAGCAAAGAAGGCTTTGCAGTTGTGGCTGTCGGATAGAGCTTGAATTTCCTGTGCTTTTTTCACCCACCAATTATTGTGTCGTGGTATTGCTGTTTCTTTACGAATAATATACTTGCTAAAAAAAAGTCCAAACTGAACTACAAGAATCCTCTTTGATAACGCCAGGCACAACCGGTCTGTGGTGGAGACTGGTAGGATGGAGGATCCTTGCCTGCTTGAGGATTTAAAAAAAAACTCTTTGCATCTGCCACAGTCACCTACAAGGTTTACGATTTCATTTCGGAACGATGCTCGTTTCAGTTAGTTTACATGATGCCAGAATGAAATGTCATACCAGAATGATCAGAATGATTTCCATGAGGAGCTTTGCTCAAGAAAAAAATTCTCAGCGGGCGGTGTCAATTGATGCCCTGGTATGCCGATAAAGGTGTTTGCATGGTGTTATAAAATTAATTTAAGACCGGAACATAATAAATAAACCTGACGCTTAACATCCTCGCGAGGCGCGTCATTTCAACGCGTGGTAACGCCAGGAGCCAGCCTTAAGCTTATTCGCAGGCGTTTTCTGGCCTTTTTGTACAAATGAAAAAGATTTTGAAAACTTGCACTTGAAATGTACATTAAAATTAAAGGATATACAGTAGTTTGTCAATTTCAAACCTACCAGAGTAGTTCGGAGAATATTCCGAGCCCTTGTGCGTGCTTCAATATGATATTCTATTTTTTTCGGACCCTTTTTTATTCCAATTTACTACGATTTACTGTTTCTCATTTTGCTGTAGTAAGATCCACATTCCGTAGCAACAGCTCGCTACCCGTAGAAAGTATTAAGAATTTAAAACAAAAACAAATCCAGATCGGATTGCCGATGTTTTAACGGGGCACGCCACGCTTACATTTAAAGAGATTATGGACAAGCATTTGTTTTTCCCTTTGTCACTTTGAAGCAATTTTTGAAACAGCGATCGATATTTCACGTAGAAATATCAAAATGCTCCAGTGCCGGATCAAGACAATCTCTTTGAGACATGAAGTCACGTGTGTGACAACTTCCAGTGTCCCTCAAATGACTGAACTATTGTTTGCGTCGGCGATCATGTACGATATTTTTTGTTCTTGTGGGCCAGGTGGCGATCATGCAATGTAACCAAGTTAAATTCTAACTAATTATATAATATTCTACCTCGGCGGGACTTTCAAAGTTCAAGAGCACTATGGTTTTGATTTCGAAACCATTCGAACTGAAGGCATGGAGGCGGTCGGACCGTCTCTGCCTTCGTTTGCCATTTCGAGTCTGTCGAGGGTTACAAGCGCATCACTTGATCCCCAAAAACATTGGTATGTGCTCAAAAGAGAAATATGTGGAGTCCGTCCTACGGATTTCTCCAAAAATGAGATATTCAGGAGATTTCCAGAGGAAATACGAAGTGTGGCAACGCGGGAACTTCAGCCCGCCAAATCGGCATATGCTCCACTGGAATTCAACAGGATGCCTGCTACCGTGCACGTCGCTTCCACGTTCGGTTTGGTCGCTGGTCTTCTTCGCCAGAAAGGTATTCCACCGCATGGTCTTGTAAATTCGCCCGGATTTAGGGCAGTGATTAGTCTGCTCAACTCCATCATTTTAGACCTTGACCCCGATCGCGCGCAGTACTTCCCTTTTGGCGCGAAAATCCCCGAGAACACAGAAGAGCTTAATTCTCTACTCGCCGGAAGAACTGCGAGAATAGAATCCCTTGAATCTGAACTGAATGATCTACATGGTCGAATTGCAGAACTCGAGTCAAGTATGGCCGATTCCTTTAATTTTTCGTCTCCGTGTTGCTCCTCAACACCGATAAGATCGTATAGTTCTTCAGACAGCTCTATTGAAGATACAAAAAACTGTCCATCTTTGGGGCCTACGAAGAAGAAACGGCAGGTTCTAAAGAAGTGCAGGGAGGTATTAAGTGCACTGGATGGCGTTTCAGAAAAATACCACGAAACTATCGCCAGAGTCCTGGGAAATAGCTTCCTGTATGGAACAGACGAGGAGAAAGAAAACGTCCGGAATACAATTTCGGAAGTCGTTGACTTAGTTATGGAATCAAGTGGTTCCAAGAAAAGCTTGTCTGAGCTTCTGTCTCCAAAAACACATGCACGTGTGTTTCAAAGCATGCGTGTTCCAGATTGGGTTCTGTTGTATTTTAAACTTCAGACAAGGTTTCCTGATTCAGCATGGCAGACACTGCTTAACTTAACTCGACTGGGTACAAAATAAATTTCGAGGAAAAATTTGTTGCGCTAAAGAAAATTTTAAACCAATGGACGACCAGAGGCTTAACGCTAATGGGAAGAATTTGTATCATTAAAACCCTCGCCATCTCCAAGCTTGTTTATAATACTTCCGTTCTTACAGCTCCACCGAAATTTACTAGTGAAGTTAATGATGTTTGCTTCAAGTTCATATGGAACTTCAAGCCTGATAAGGTCAAACGTAACACGCTTATAGGTCC
>OX453284.1:22216621-22384121 GCA_949710005.1 Ricordea florida
TGGATGACGATCAGTAATTATACATAACATCCTACCCACCAACAGCAGACTTCATAAAATGAAAGTGAAAATTTCTCCAAGTTGCGATCGTTGTAGCTCTCCATATGAAACTTTATCTCATCTGCTTTATGAGTGTTCGACGGTACAAACATTCTGGCAAAAAGTTATTGTATGGTGGAATGAAAAACGATCAGAAAAAGTCACCTTAATTGATACAGATATTTTTTACGGTTACAAACCAGAATCAAGCAGTTTTTATGCCCTGAATCATTTCCTTATTATCGCTAAGTATCACATTTTTCTGTCATGGTGGAATATGGTATCTCCAAGTCTTGATATCTTCCTTCTTTTACTCAACGAAAAGATCTTATATGAACGTACAATTGCTGTTAAAAATAATACTATGATGAAATTCAGATCAAAATGGACAACACTTTGCACATGAGCTCCCCTCAAATATTCGCCCCAGAGGTTGTGCCACTATTTGCTCGTCTTTTTTATTATTTTTGTTTGACTTTTTTTTTTTTCTCTTTATAAACTTATTTTACTTGTTATCTTACTTTCTTTTTCGCTTCTTTTTTGCCTTCTCCTAGTAGTAGAATAAACTAATGCTATTCGTTATCGTAGGGGGGAAAGGAGAGGGAAGAAGGGGGGGAAGGGAAAGGAAAAAAAAAAATTGTAATACAGCGTGATTAATCAGCAATCTTTTTATCTATTTATTTAGGTTTTTTTATTTACTTATTTCTATTTTTCTTTGTCTTTCTCTTTTTCCTTAAATGTATTGTGATTTTGTTTGAATAAAGGTTTTGGAGAAAAAAAAAAAAAAAAAAAAAAAAAAAAAACTCGACTGGGAAAGAGTGGGGTAAGTTTCCTAGGTCCTATTTAATTTTTTCATGCTAGTAGGGTGTTGCATTTTTAATATTTTTTTTAAATAAGAATTACATGAATTTTTTGTCCTTTGATTTTTAACTCACCCTTATAGAATTTGATTGGTCCTCACCCAGTGGTGGGAGGTGGGGGGGGGGGGGGGAATGGGCATTTAAAAGGAGTTGTGATAATTATTTGAAAAATACCATTGTTTGGGTTTCGTTCTGATATGTTTTGTTTTCCCAACTTGGACTGCTAACTGTTATGAAATTGATTGTCTTTCCTTGCACCCTGAATATATGAGAAATTAATCATAAAACAAATTCCCAGTTACATTGAAAAAAAAAACCTCCCACCAGTTATTATTGATATCTTTACTACTAGACTACAAATAATGATTTTAAGAAAGATTTTAACAATATATCTTTGCATTGGATTGCTGTTTGATGGTCAGAAACTATAAAATTGTTTCTTTTCTTTTTTTCCTCAGAGATCTGAAGACACACCTGTTTTGATAACAAAGAATGAAATTAAAGCAGTGAAAAAACTTGTCTTCTCTGTGGTACAGAAAACTTTAAAAATTGCTAAGGTTGGAGATGCAGATTTTGATGCCTGTGATGTTGTTCTTTATTCTGTTCTTGTCTGGGCAATAAGGGAGCAGCATCTTCATTCACATGAAGACAAACAAGACAAGGAGTTCAATATCAAGCTTGATGGACGTCCTCTTGGAGGTTTGTTTTATCTTATGGAGATGTTATGTACTTTATGTTAGGAATCTAAAACAGTGCACTTTTATATTAAGTTAATCATAGTTAATGATGTCTTGACATCATTGAGTGAAAAGGTTTAAATTCATTAGAAGTAGATTTATTTGTGATTATCTGAACTAAAAGAAATGCTGTAAGGGGTACACCATTAGAAATAACCGAAGGAAGCAAAGGGGGTGGGGGGGGGTGAACTTTCTGACGCACAATTTTTTTTTCAGCTTAGTTGTATGCATGAATTGCAGGATTTTTTTTTTCAGACAGGTTTCCCTTGCATGAATTTATTTTGTTAATTGTCATCCCCCCCACCCCTCCAGTTATGTTTATCTGTCTTCCCCTAACGTACAGATTTGCTGGTTTTGTCGTCATAATTACATTTTATATTATGTTTGTTTGTCAATAACTATAGGTAAAGAACAAGTGGCTGTAGGCCTTGCTCCAGTTGACTTTGAAAACAAGAGTTCTGAGAGTGCGTTATCTATTTACCCTATTGCTATACGGAACTGCAAAGAGAAAAGGTAAGTTTTGTTATGATACTACCTGGTCCATTATTCTACTGCATGAAATTCTGGTTATTTCAAAAGTTGGTGAAAACAATCATTCAGCTCAAGGTTCTTGAGTACATTTATATTGAATACATATATTTAGTAAAATCCAACCAGTGGTCAATGATCAATGCTGCATTCTGATTGTTTGCACTACTAGCTATATGTATATAGTTTGGTACAGTGTTATAGAGCTGCTCAGATTGTACAAGATTCTGACAGCTTTGATTGTATTTACAAATATTTCTGCAGTGATAAGGTCAAGGATGTTTGTGAAAAAGCAGTTAAACTATTTATTAATAATTAATTATATCCCCTGACAAAAGTTGTCTTTTGTTTGTCATTAGGTCAAATTTAAAGCAGTTACTTAGTAACCTCAATCACCAAAAGGAAGGTATCAAAAAAAGTGGGATATGGGTGGATGGCAAGAAGTACAACATTTCTTTCACAGGTGATTTTCATTTGATAAATGTAGAAGAGAAAGTTAAGGACAAATTTGAACCTGTAAAATTATAGTTTTTTAAATCACAAGACATGCATTCAAGGAAATGAAGACTTCATTTGCATAATCAAATTGTCATTTTATATATAAGTCACTTTAGGTCATATTTTCATGCAAGGAAAATTATGGAATGCTGATCTTTCCCACTTTTTGGAAAGTTAGTTTATCAAGGTGGACAAAGCAGTTTTTGTCTACAATTGATCCAAGATAAGGAAGCTCTTTTTCATGTACGTCATGGATTTTTTGTCCCTACAGTTACTCTTGATTACAAGGCCTTGCTACTGCTGCTTAACAAAAAAGACCAGGATGATTTTATTCTCGGAGGCAAAGGATATGGTGTGGAATTCTGTGCATTTTGTGATGCAATTAGGGTAATCATCAAGTTTTCTTGAATCCTTTATTTTGAATATTCTTCTTTAGCCAGAAAATATGGACTGAAAAAGCTGAATAATGATGTTGTTAAGCCAATTTTGCATGTCCAGTTGATCAACAGTTTTGACTTGGAATTGTTTTTATTGTCATTTCTGTGATTTAAACAGCTACCTCTTAATACCAGCTTTATTTTCCTAAATAATGCTTTCAAGAAATAAATTTTGAGTTAAATTTATTGCTATAATTTACCGGTATTAGTAATACTTTTATTGTTATATTATTTAGGCTTGTACATGTCATGGAGTTGAGGCAGATGAAACTTGTTTGGACTGCCTTAGATCAAAAGCTAATATTGGAAGGTGAGACTTGTGAGGAACTATCAGATATATATATATATATGGCAGTACACTGCAGCTTATTATTGCACTTTGTTTTATTATTTTAGATCTTCAGGCCTTCGAGATGACCTAAATTTCCTTCTTGAGGAAGAATTGAGCAGCATCAATCTTTGCTCTCTCCATTGTGAAATGAGAAATTGTGAGCAACTTCTGGGCTCATTGGGGTTATTTGCTCATCGTGTTGGAAGCCTTAACCAGTTAAATGAGGCATTGTCTCATTTTGGTCCTGAAAATTGCCGGGGGTTTCCAAGAGTAACAGTTAAAGAACGGAAAGGACAACAAACAGCAATAGAAAGGCAGAACATAAAAGTTGCATCCTTTTCAGGTACTAAAAGTTATATACTTGGCAATGCAAACTATTTATCTTTAAATTTTTATTGCTTCTTTTTGTTAAAAACTGTAGCTTTTGTGCTGATCAAAATTGTTTTCATAGTGTCTAGCTTTTTGTTTGCAGTTAAGTTTATTTTCTAGCAGCCAGGGCAGAATGTAAGCTGAATATAGGCCTGGGTGCACAGTCTTTTAGTTCTATCTAGGATACACTGAATTAAGAATGGTTTTTTCAACTGAGCATACACTGCAGTATCTACATACGGTTTGCTCTTGACTTGTATGCAGACTCACTTTCCAATTAAGCCATGGTTGGAAATAATGCTGGATGATGTTTGCATCATTATAACATAAATACAATAATTTAAACTGACAAAATTTATGAAATATTATTTCATTATAATTGATTCTCAGGATCTACAGAAAGGGCAATTCTTAGGAACTTTGAAGAAATTATTGGAAAATCACTACCACTTGATAAAGTGATTCAGTACTACAGAGAAAGCCCTGGAGCTGCAAATGCAGTCATTTTGAATTATGTTACATTCTTTGAAGAGCGAATAGTGGTAAGCATTTTAAACTGTTAATAACTATTAATGGATTGTGTTCAGTTTTTTAAGAAAGGATATTAAGGGATTAAAGGGAAAAGGCAGCATATTGTAAGATGTTTTGTAAGTTAGCTACTGAAACAGTGACTGTTAGTGAAACCATATTTGAAATGTTAATTGATTATTACAATGTTTTCATTACAGTATGTGAATGAGATACTTGACACGGGGACTTTCAAACGAGATTATGGTTCTAAGCAGGACACAGTTAACCTTGATGACATGAAAGGTATGATGAGACCAAATTTGAATTCAACAAAGCCTGTACTAATCATACTGCCTCTTTGTACATGGACAACCTTTTGTAATATTAAGCTCATGCAGTTTAACTGAAGTTGGTCATGCCAAACAACATTAAATTGTGCTAAGAAATGCTTAGGTTCCAGTCGAGGAAACCCAATATGAGTCCACATGTTAATTATTTCAATGCATATAATTACCTGTAGTATTAAATGTTTCTCTCAGAGCAGTGTGAAATGCAGACTGAAGGCAGACTAGCTACAGTTAATAATAGGACTATTGTCATCACGTTCTCATTTGCAACAATATTCTGCAATCTGTGGTTTACACTGGCTAGTTTTCTCTCTTTTGCTTTATTCCTCTTCCTGAGCCACCATGACTGTTTAATGTACTTTGTTGCAGACAGCTTTTAATTTTAACTATAAAATTATTTTCTTCATTCCCACTCAGATCTGAAAGATTTTTTAGATAATCTCAAAGATCAGTGGGAACTGAAGCAAAAGGAAGTGGAGGCAAAATTCCTGGAGCTAGAAGAAGAGGCAGCCATTCAAGTGCCATTGCCAAAAAAAAGGAAAAGAGGGGAAAAGACAGTGCCACAACAACAGCAGACTGATGCATTTGCCAAGTATGCAGCTGAACTTCAAATTGAGATGTTTGTTAAGGTAAACTTAGAAAGTCATGTTTGTAAATTTTACATTTTGTATAATTATTTTGTGTATAGTAGGTCCACATCAGCCTTTCAGCTGCCAATCCCTTTTATAGCCTACTTATCAAATAAAGTTGACTTACTTAAATAATTCATTTGCTATGGTCTCAATTGCTTAAAAACTCTTTACAATCTGTGCTTAACCCTTATGCATCCTATTGGCTACTAGTGGGAAGTTTAACCTCATTGGCTATAGCCTTAAATCATTTTTCACTGATCAGTGCTTAACATAACTCTACGATCGTTGTCAACTACATGTAGGTTTGCTGTGACTGGAGAGAAATAGCTCTTGCAATGCGAGACAAAGTGTTTGAAGAAAGTGAGGAACAACTCATTGACATCTATGATGTAAAGGTAAATTATTTTTAACTATGATATCTGTTGTAAGTAAAAAACCACTTGCTGTTATAAATAAGTGTTATATACAAATGAAGAGACCAGTCTACCTCAGCATAAAGTGCTGTGGTAGCAGAGCCAAGCATACATAAGTTGGAAAATCAAAGATGATGCATCGATTCTCTGTAACTCTGAGTATCACATCTAAGCACTTGTCAAACAGATCTGTTACAGAGAATCGACGTGTCATCTCTATAGCATGAGCTGCGCATGCGCCACCGGAGCAGACGAACTTGAAAAAGATTAGACCAACTTTTTTCAAGTTGTCAAGTGATACAGAAGATGGCGTCTCAACTTGCCAGCCACGGTGGGAAGAGAGCCAACTCTGGTCGAAAAAGGATGGCTCCAGAGGCTCGAAAAGACAGAAAAGAGTGGTTCAACTCGCATAAAAGAATGTACTTATCGAAAACCATCTTCCAGTCGTGGATAGAAGCTAAGTTCTTGGCCGGCTACAGTTCTTTCAGCGACAGTAATTTCGCTGCTCATTTACTATCCTTGGAATACCGTCGGCAGTAAGTTCGTTTTCTCGTCTGTTTTGATTGTCGTCATTCATTAGGCCATTGCTGACACATTTGCCATTTTATTTTCCTCGCGCTTACAGATTGCTTCATAATTCCCGAACCGAAATGTAGCGAAAGCGAGAGGACGTGCTGGAGTCTGAAAATGATGACACTGAAGAAGGTATCCTGTCCCCGCTTAATGTTTTGAGCCAAGTTGATTTTATTTGTGGCATTTATCGTATCTTTTGTTAACTTTGGGAAGTAATGTGCACGCTTTGTTTCTTTGCAGAACCAGTACATACCTCCACGCCGGCGAAATGTTCACGTGCAAGTGTGTTTATTCCAGAATCACCCATTTTGTGCGATACAGCAAATTCTTTCGGCCTGGAATCGAGTACACCTTCCACAGAGAAGTAAATGTGAATTAGAAAGTTTTTCCTTTATTCACTTGTCGCGACGGTCAAAGTAAAATCGTCGAAACTATTATGTTTAATCAATTGACGCAATTTTAACTATTTTCCAGTGTTGACTGTGCAGCTGCAGTATGTGACAGCACAAGACTCACGAATCGTTCTTTGTTTTCGGACGATGAAACTTCATTAACAGAAGTGGAGGATTCCAGCTCAGATGAAGAAGTTAGGTAAAAAAAAAAACATGTCCTGTATTTGTTCAAAAACATTGCAATTGTTGACTCGTCGAATACAAACACACTGCCTGTTGCAATTGATATGTATGAAATTCTGTAATTACTGTTAGTTACCAGCAACTCTGGAAGTCAGCTATTGATGATCTCAATGAAGAAAGGAATCTTGACAGTGATTGAGTCAGAGATGCCAGAGTAAGTAGGTTTCGTTTTTACAGATAACATAAGGAGAAGCATTCATTTTGTAACTGGGACTTGGTGTATTTATCCTTTTTGCTAGTCATTACCTTTTAACCAAACACGCACACAATTTGCTGGTGACCTTGAACATGTTGCATGTGATATATTTTAAAAAAAAAAAATAATCAGTAAAGAAAATTAAAAGCTTTCTTGAAGCTGAACTGCTATTTTGCTTTCAGGTTGGGCAAGCAAAATCCATGAAAAAGATCAAAGATTGGTCAAGTCAATATATTGTGGGTCACTTCTGGTATTGCACAAGTGTATGCAAAGCTGCAGAAACAACTTCCGATAAAGAGGCATTGCAAGTAATGAAGGTAAATTTAGGAACAAATGTAATAGCATGTTTATCAATACATTCCAGTCAAAATTTATTTTGTCAGCTGAATCCGTGGTGAATTAAGCTAACTTAATCCCATAACAACAACTGTGCTTTCTGAAGGCAATATTAGCACTGTATGCTGTTCCTTAGCCTGGAACTTATGTTATTTTTCATTCACTTATGGTGTTCATTATTAACTTATCAGGACAAGTGGATTGGGTTACTGCACCATGTGTGCAATTCACATGAATGGTTGGGTGGAAAGTGTGACCATCAGAATGCGCAGCATGATGAAAGTTTACCCTGGTTTGATCAAAGGGACAAGGATTTTGCTGAGTTGCAGAAAATTATATTAAATTCTGAACTGCTTGATAGCTTCAAGTACTATGTGAGATTCCAGTAAGAAAAGTTTGATTTGTGTTCTTTGGACGTGTGCCATGAAGCTATCAGTATTGGTTAACAAATGCATGAAAACCTTCCACAAGCTGGTTAGCACTGTTACATCTTTTGTGTTAAATGTAGATTAGACAGGAGGTGACATTTATTGCTTAAGTTATCTTGACTTTGTGCCCTAAAGGAAAGGTAGAGCCAAAACACTGTAACTCACTTTTCATAATTTAGTACTATGTTCTATTATGCAATGTTTATATCAATTTCTGTTCTAACTTCTTTTAACTCTAGACACACTGGCCACATTGAATGTGCAAACAGCCTCTCATTAGCTTACGCTCCAAAGAGGACACCACTAAGGTAGTGTATTCTACCAGACAGACATGGGTTACATGTTATAACCAAGCCCATTGGTTCAATGTATAAGTAATATTATTACTGTTCTACTTTTTAATTTTTTTAAAGCATTAATTATTGTAATATTTTTGGCCTAAAATGTTAAGTTATAATTTTAAGCAGTGTATTATCAAAAAGTAATGCATCTCTAATTGCACAGTGAATGCTCAAAAATGAAAGAGAAAGGATCATGTTTGCTGTCAGCCTAACGTGTGCTTGCATTACAGCTACAGAGCGTACAAGGCACGGAAACAGCTCGCTGCAATTGACTGGAATTTCCACATCAACCTGTCCGCAGCTGAAAGCAAGTCAGGAGACCAAATAGTGTCAAGGCAATATAATCAGAGGACACAACAATGGGATCTCAAAATAGTAAAAGCGGAGAAGGGCTTTGAGTACATACCACTGCTGATGGCTACAATCCTTAAGTCTAGGATGGATGATGTAGATGTGGTTGGAAGAAATGTTTCTCTAAATGAAAGTGATCCTTGTCATTTAGCTCCCACAATTGCTGCCAAGCCCCCTCCCCCCAAGAAGGATTTGATAAAGCGACTTGAAAGTTCAGAAGCAGATTTGATGTAACCACTAAGTCCCCATGTGAGATAGACAAAAATCCTACATCTTATAAATAAAACTAACATTTCAACACAATGCAAATGATATAAAGTGCACTCACAGTACAACAGCAGGTACTGTAAACAAAGCAAAATAGTTGTTGAGTGATTGTACCAAAACAAATCCAATGTGTTTGCAGATGTTATCCAGAATTTAATGCAACATCCTCTAAGTTTACTAAATACATAAAACAACACACTGTAGACAACTTTTTCATCTTCATGGGAATTGTTCTCAACTTGTACTAAAGATTTCCAAAATATTCCTTTCTTATATACGATAACTTTAAACAATTTGAGCAAAATGAATAGTAATAATTATTAGGTAATTTTAGGTTTGGCTACATCTATAAATAAGTCAATTGAATTTTTATGGTTTACCATTGATACAAAATGTAAACAAGGCCACCTAAACTATCTGGACTTTTGTAACAGTATATCCTTCAAATCTTTTGATTAACCCCCTTCCCCTCCACCCCCTCCAAAAAAAACTGTTGGTCCATCACTGAATCAGTGCTCACGATAACCCATATATACACCAGTTACAGATGGGTATCGCTCCCTTATATTTAGAACCACACAGGAAGGGCAAACACGGCGATTCCCCCTTCCTAAGTGACCATGCCTGGCCAATATTTCGATTTTCCCTTTAAATATAATATAGCACAAACAAACAAACAAAGACGGCACAATTGGCGCGCGGGCAACAACTGAGCAATTGTATCCCGGTCGGGATACATTTAAATTTTATCGGAGGCACGTGACTAAGAATCAACCAATCACAGTGCTCGTTTTGTTGAGTGAAAGTCTAGGTATATAACAATACAGTATGTTCACTTTAAAAATTACAAAAGGAAGATGCGAGTTCCATCTGTTATCTATGCAGATTTCGAGTGCTTTACCGAAACAATTGATACCTGCACACCTAACGAAAATACGAGTTTTACCAAAAAATATCAGAAGCATACACCATCTGGATTCTGTTATTTCGTCCAACCAAGTGATATTGCTATCTGCGCTACGTGTTGCTTGTGCTGATGTCATCAATCATGATAATAAACAACCACGGGCCGAGTTTTGTCCCTTGTGGAGCGCCACCTGGTATATCCCTGCATTCTGATAGACAGTCGTATCCCAAGTTACTCTCTGCGAACGGTCTGTAAGAAAGTCGATGATCCAGCTGGATACACCAACAGGCATGTCCAAAACCAACAGCTTTTGAGCAAGAAGCGCGTGGTCGATCAAATCGAAGGCCTTCCGGTAATCAAATAGCACAACCCTAACGGTAGATCTATTTCCGTCCGTGTGTTTCGCCCAGGAGTGTAGCCTACGTGTAATCGCACCCTAGGGTGCGGCTACACGTAGGCTACCAGGAGTGCACCATACTGATTAGTGCATGCGTCGTTGAAGACCTTGGAATAGCCCCAAATTGGTTGCTACCAATTTTGTTAAGTATGGAAGGTCGCAAGTGTTCCACTACAACAAACTCCTCCGCCACCTTAGATAAAACCGGCGTTAGCGAGATGGGACGTAGGTGTTTATTCACATCCTTGACCGGCTTCTGCTTGGGGATCGGTGGCGAGGCATGATGATCCAGCGACAGCGGAGAATCAGCAGCATTTCGCGGTGTGAAGTCTTGCATTGGGGAGAGAAATGTGTCGTTGATCAAATTAGCCAGGTCAGAGGCGCAGGAAGACTCCGCATTTATATACTGTAGTGATCTCGTTAACTCGCCCGAGTCTCTAACTGCTGGTGACATGCCGCTACGTTTTTTTAACCTCCTTCCACCAAGCAGGTGGTTTGCATTCCTTCAACTGGCTGATTTCGAGTCGTGATAGTGCGCCCTGCAGGTCTTGCGCTCGCGGTTCACGCGGTTTCGCAAGAAACGAAACATAGGTAGGTTATATCCTCCGTGAGTGCCCTTTGTCGCCGCTTGACGAGCTCTTTCAAGGTCGGATTTATCCAAGGTGCAAGAAATTGGGTAAATCAAACGAGTTGATTAAGTAAGTTATACCACCGTTTCGAGCGTTAGCCCTTCGTCGGAGCCGAAGGGCTAACGCTCGAAACGTCAGCAACTTCCTTTTACCTTACGGTGGTATAACTTACTTAATCAACTCGTT
This sequence comes from Ricordea florida, assembly GCA_949710005.1. Taxonomy (NCBI): domain Eukaryota; kingdom Metazoa; phylum Cnidaria; class Anthozoa; order Corallimorpharia; family Ricordeidae; genus Ricordea; species Ricordea florida. The sequence continues at coordinate 22,227,569 of OX453284.1, forward strand.
TGATTTACCCAATTTCTTGTGTCTCAATTTCCCACCGACGCAGCACCAGTTTCTTTAGAAACTATCCCCACAATACTGTTTATCCAAGGTGGCTCACTAGAGAGGATCCTTTTAGATCGCTGGGGTAGTTCACCATCCAGCCCAGACCGGATGATCGACTCAAAGGTTGACACTTTTTCCGCGCAGCTATTTGTTTTAATTTGCTAACGAGGGTGTGCGCGTCAACTTCCTGGAGGCATGTGAGCATGGCCAAGCGGCTGCTGGGTCTCAGGTCCCTAGTTGATGGTTAACCACGAGCCGGGAAGCTGAGATTGATCCTCGGGCTGTAACTCTACCGACATATGATCGGATAGACCATTAGGAGGGTGTTGAATAGGGTCCTTGTAATACTCTCTCAAATTCGTTAGAATAAGGTCTAAGGTCCTATCACCACGCGTCGAGAAGGTCGCAATTTGTTTGAGATCAAAGCTGTTCTGTAGGCGCTTGGTATTTAGTCGAGTAAAATCGCCGACGATCAGTAGCCCGCAGGTGGGAAATCGGGATTCGATGGACGATAGGCACTGATCCAAAAAGTCTAATATCGCCGAGTTCTTAACGCTATGTCTTGGTAGTGGATGGTAAATGGAGGTGAGCACAATACAGCTATATCCTCTTGGGAGACGTGGTGGTCGCAGCTTTATCCAAAGTGCTTCGAATGATGGATCTTGTAAATCTTCTGAGATGGTAAAACTGTCTCTAATATACGAACACACCCCATCGTGTACGGTATCTGTTCTGTCCATCCCAACCAGATTGAACAATGTTGTCGTGAATGTGACTCTGGAGCCATGATTCAGTTATACAAACACAGTCCATATCCGCTACATGACAGATTTCGTAAATCTTAGGTACGAGAGATATTACATTGGATAAATACAGCGACGGAACGTGAGCAGATGGCGAGCACTTTACAGTCGGCCGTGGACTTCGTCGGATACGAAAGCAGTTAGCCGGATTATGAGCTCGCTGGGGGTGCAAAATTGGGACGGCTTCATAAAAACCACGCTGTTGAACCGGGCTGATTTGAAATCGAAGGTGCCTGTTACGCTCTTTGACAAGGCGACCGGCTCTCAATCCTCTATCACGAGGCCAAAATCGCTTAAAGTCCCTCATGTCGGACTCGTTCGAGCTTTTTAGATGTTTAACTAATAAAAAAAAAAGAAGAGCTCTAAAATATGCAGCCATCCGTGGCGCATTTGATAATGCATAGCATTACATAATGTTTAGCTACTATTTAGATAAATCGATAATTAATATGCAGTAATGATAAATTTTAATGATCAGATGACACCTTTTATCGTTATAAAATTAAATGTAGATATGTATCGGACCATACTATTATGGAAAATCCGGAAGATATTGCACGAGCGATTAACCGTAGTCTAAAAGATCTAGCATAATGATTTGCCAAGGGCCTATGCTGTAAAGGTTGGAACATTATCAACGGTACGTATAGCACATGCATGTCGGGCGAACATTCAGTTGAAAGACTACAAGAAGTACTTATGAGATATATTCAAACTTATGTATTATGTATACGATGCGGTAATCCAGAGACGGTTAAATATGTTAGTAGTAAACTAAGGTGTAATGCATGTGGTTTGGAGTATTTTGTTTGTAAATAAAGCGGAAGAACTGATCCAGGATAGGTTTACTGGTGGTATAATTCCAGTGATGTAGATCACTGTGTAATTTAGGTTTTTATTTTGATCTAACGGATTTTTCAATTTATTTTTTCTCCTACGGAGCGTTAACTTCCTCTTCCGCTTCTACTTGGGTCTGGATTTTGTAACAGTCCTCTTCCACTCCTTCTTGGTGGATTACGTTATTACCAATAGCATATATTCCTGGTTCGTTATCTTCATTAATAGATTGCAGATCTGCTAATTTCATTGTATGAAAATCTGCGGAATTTTGCAGGGGCGCTAGAGTCGTCGAATTTATTTCTAGTTGATGCGGAGTTTTATGGTAGTTGGTTAAATATTAATTTCAAATTTTCCGGTGAAGTGACGACATTTTTAAAATGTTATGCATATCTAATGCGGGTTTTATGAGAGCAGGAAAAAAAATGATGGAAAATTAATTTAATTTTTGCTGCGCTAGGACCGGCATTTCTATACTACTCCAGTTTATTAGACAATCTGCGTAAAATCCGGGCTTGGAGCTTACTATGTCGACAACAAAGATTCCAACTTTGCCCACTAAAAGTTGCACCACTTTCTACATATACTTAAGCAACCCCCTATAAAACTCTTGTTGTTCTTATTACAAAAATTTAAAAATCACTATAGCTATGGTTTTCGTTACTGGAGATAAAAACAGATGTACTACAAATAACCCTGTAGTGATAATTTAAACCTATGGTCTACGTAAATAGATATATAAGGATACTATAAATATGTGCGATAACGTGTATTCAATCCTACTTGTAAAAATTCAGCAAAAGGGAAGGTAAAAGCATACTTTCTTAAAAATCTCATTGGCCTTTTTGTCGACCAACGTTTACCTGATTTGAATCTTTTAGACAAGAATACTAAGGCAATTTCAAAGATTGCTATCGTAAACACGCCTAGCATAGTTTGTTTTCTATTAGTTCAATCGAGATCAGGATTTGTGATCGGATCAGAAAGCATTAAAGGAGGCGATTAATGCAGTTTGAACAATTCATCGGCCTTTTTCATGCGCTGACTTGTCATGAAGCACAATTTCTGGTCCGAATCGCAAAGCCGGTTCCGGATCATAACATACATGTCACGACTATCTGCCAAAATGAACCTGGTTCATTCGAGCGGCAATTTTCTCCATTGACAAGATCGGATTTGTTAATTAATGAACTTAAATACAAAATTTCGTCGCCAAGTCTTTGCGATTAACTAGTTCATGACACAATGCATTATACAAGACTTGGTACGATGCATCGGAAGCATCTCTTTGCTTCCAGAACAAAAGCATTTTGAATGCCTTTTCATCCGATTCGTCATTTGTGTTATCTAGAGCTTTTAGCTTGGGTAGAGGAACTCGGAGACGACGACCAAGTTTCTGCCAAAGATCAGGAATCTCGGCTGCCAACATCTCCAGTTCATCAGGAGTGGGTGTCCCATCTGAAACACAATAAATACCCATTCAAAAAACACTATCAGATGAGTTGATAATGTGAGGGTTTTGAGAACACCAGTCCATTTGCGAGCCTTTCAAATCGGCTGGAGTCCGGGAAAAGAACATTTTGAGTGGGTATACAGCTGGTACTGTGGGGTGGTTTCTAAAGAAACTGCTACTGCACCGGCGAGGGAATTGAAACACAAGAAATTGGGATAATCAAGCAAGTTGATAAAGTAAGTTATACTACTGTAAGGTGAGAGGGGGGTTCTGTATTCTTACCTTACGGTGGCATAACTTACTTTATCTACTAGTCTTGTTTGATTATCCCAATTTCTTGCTATACAACTGGTGCTACTGCAGTACTGTAGCCAACGAACAGTGGGAGCAGTTTTTGAAGATGAAAGCTAAGTGGACTGGTATTCTAAAATCTAGTACACAATATATGTTTTATCATCGTCAGATAAAAGGGAAGCAGAAGTTTCGAGTGTTAGTCTTCGTTCTGACGAAAGGCTAAGGCCCGGAACGTCATGCAGCTTCTTTTCTTCCTCACTCCTTTCACCACAGCAGGAAGATAGTGTTGCAGTTAGACGATCAACCCGCAAGACTGCAGGACAACACTCAAACCCCCACAGAGAGCCTAGAACAGCTATGAATAATTCAGTAACAATTACTTTACAAGATTTCCCATTTTACTTTATATTACTCATTTGGGTATTAGCGTATAGTTTGTATTAAATTCCATTATCCAATCGGGCAAACTACCTAGGTTTCATAAGGTGCAAGGTTAGTCGAGGACGACAACCTTAAGCAGGGGAGAAATGTAACCAGGCGAACGTGATGGAATATTCATATAATATTTGCAACAAATGTTTACCAAATTATCATTTCAGTTTCGTGGTTAACCTTATCAGCTAGCCTATGCTTTGTGGTTTTTTATTACAATTAGATTAATCGGTAGTTTCTTTCATGTCACCCAAATGGCGGATGAAAGATTACTACGCACAAAGCAGTTCGCCGCGTTTCTACAGGCCGCAAGACCGCGAGTTGTTTGAGTATTCCGTGTTAACTAATACGATAATAGTTTTGGCATCACGTCCAACACTAAGAATTCAAATAACAGGAAAACCCCAAACGCTTGTGGCTTACCTAGCGGAGGCTGACCAATTGTATTGTCGAAAACAGGATACTAACCACCATTTTGTTAGATCACCTTGTTTATTGTGTTCAACCACAATATAAAACCGCCCGCACGTCCTTGCTCATGCATTAGCGACTACACAGCTGAGTGAGAAGACGTAAAGATAGAGCTCTTAAGTCCTCCCCTCGCCAGGAATGGGTATGTGTCTTTTCCACTGTTATCGTGTCCACAGATCGCTAGACTAGCTTTTTCAGTTCGTTCGCCAGAATCATAGCTGTCTTATATAACTCGACCGTAGTTCGCTTTATAGCCGTGTTTAGCTTCTGATTTCGTTACCGAGCTTCACGCTCTAAGTTTCACTTCCATTTTCTCAGTTTCGTAGTATCTTAATTAGCCGCGAATAACAATTCTAGCTTTAGCTCCCTTCGTTCAACGATAGTTCGCCACAACTAGCTTTCCGCCATTTTAGTGTGTCACATGACCTTTGCTAAGGATCACGCGTTATCTAGTTACGGTTCGCTGCTTTTCCTTGACGTGACACGCGTTTATGGAATTGTTTACACAAAGCTCTCGATTGCTGTAGTCATTATACATCGTAGCTTAGTCGCTGTTTATTTAGTAATTTTAGCGCTGTTATGTTGCAGCACTATTGTCCCTTTTTTAGCGTCGTTTTCCTATTTTGTCCGCTCAGTTTGTTGTAATAGTTTGGCTAAGTAAATAAAATCGTTTAAAACGGAAATCCGTCTCTCGCCACCCTTCTTACTCGCGCGGCTCGGTCACATTTTGGTACCAGGAGTGGGGTGGTGAGAGTTTTAATTTGGCTCTAAAATTTGTGAGGAGATGGGAAACGGACAATTGTAAAGGGGCAATAGTAGCCATCTCCCGTAATGGCGGAGGTGGAGGAACTCCAAAAGAAGCTGCAAGAATTAGAGGAGCAGCAAAAACAGGCCCATGATATGATAAAGCACCTGCAAGACGAAAACGCCAAAGCACAGCAGCAGGCTAAAGAACACGCTCAAGCCCATTTAGCACCTACCCAGACAAAGCAGCTGATAGTCTTACCGAACGAACACAAGATAAAGAAGTTCTGTGGGGGACAAGAAGGAGAACAATCTGTGGAGGAATTCATCGACTCCGTTAAAGCCGCCATCAAGTCTAGAAGGTTGCCACTAGACGAACAAGGGCAATTTATCCTCACCCATCTGGATGGACCAGCCAAGGAAGAGATCAAGCTCTACTCCAAGGACCTAGCCAAGGATGCTAAGAGGATTTATGAAGTCCTACAAGAAGCATTCGGGGAGAAGCGTTCAGTCCCTCAACTCCTAAAAGCCTTCTACGACCGCCGCCAGAAGGAAGGGGAAACACTTCGAGTATTCTCCCACGCCCTGGGAGAGCTTCAAGTCCGGGTCCAAAAGAGAAGCCCAGCCGCCTCCAGTACTGCAGACGAAGTCCTCAGGGACCACTTCGCAGACAACGTTAGGGATAGTCTGCTCCGCAAGGAATTAAAGAAGACCATCAGAGAACGACCAGCGCTTACCTTTCTTGATGTCCGTGATGAGGCAATACGATGGTCAGAGGAAGAGGAGAAGCCCTCTGGGAGCCGGGCGAGGATGGCTAATGTCCAAGAGCAGTCCACCACCCCATCACTGGCATCCGCCATGGAGGAAATAACAAAGACACTTCAAGGGCAACAGAAGGCCATTGAGGACCTGGCGGCAAGCATAAAGAATATCAGTGGTATGGGCCCCCCCCAAAGCTTGTAGACCTGAAGGTCCCAATGTGTCAGGTAAGTATCGAAACCCCACTGCGACTTCACACTCAACCAAGGCATGTTTCCAGTGTGGCGCACCGGATCACTTCGCTCGAAATTGTCCTGAGAGAAACACACCAAGGAACTTCAGACCCCGCCCAAGGCCTGGTCCTACGCCAGCCTCTACTTCAGCTCCGTTAAACCAGCCCCCCCTGCCGCTGTGAGTCAGGTGGCAGAGGGGAACAGTCCTGGCTCTACACCACCCCTTGGTATCATCCTTGAGAGGGCAGTGGGCAACTGTCCAGTTGCTACCGTGAAGCTGGGAGGAGTCTATGTACGCTGTCTTCTCGACTCTGGGTCACAAGTTTCGACTATCACTGAGAGTTTCTTCAATGAGCACTTCCATCTTAGAGGTAAGGACCTTCTGGATGCGAGCCAATGGTTTACCCTCACTGCCGCGAATGGCCTAGAGATACCATACATTGGTTACCTAGAGCTTGACTTTGAAGCACAGGGTGTGACCATCCCACAGAGAGGTGTACTTGTGGTGAAAGACCCCCCTGACCCACAGACGAGGGCCCGCAAGCGAGCTGTGCCAGGACTACTTGGTATGAATGTACTACAAGCCATGAGGGATGAACTACCAGAATTAGGACATCAGAACACTGCATGGGGATAGTTTCATGTTGTTATGAGAACAACAGGCAAATGAACTCAGCCAATTTGGTATTTATTGACACAAAACAAAAGGGAGTAACAAAAAGGGTGAAAGCAACGAGCAATGTAGACAGAGTGGCTTGACTTGAAAAGGGGACTTGCAAGGGAGGACAGCTTCTGAGCAACTACCAGCGTGAAGGCCCATGTGCAACTAACTAAACTAAGCTGTAACTACTAATTTTCTTGGGGTTCTGAATGAGATCACATCCTGTGACCTCAAGGCATAGGAATTGCTTGCAAGTAGACCACAGTTTGTCACACCTAATTCCTAAATGCTGAGAGAGCAAGTGAGCTTTATTTCTATAGGCTCTAACTTATCCTAAAGGAAATAGACTACCCACAAAATTAGCTGTTATGCTCTGAAATGAACTGATTGTAGTAAAACGATACAGCATGTGGTTTGTGTGGGACTACATCACACAGTTCCTTTGTTCATTACTTGCATACTTTCTAACAAAAATAAAATGCTGACTTAGAGATAACCTAGCTATAATGTGAACTTGGCCACACATTGTTGGCCCCAGACCACCTGGTGCTGCACAACCCCAGCTGAGCTGGAAGAAATGGGATTAAGTTAGGGCCAGGCACATGGCTGCGTAAAGTGATGCTGGGTTGTCCCAGTCTTATTTTCCACAGTGGAAGAAGAGGAATAAAAAATAAAATATTTAGCACTCTGAAAAGATCCCATCATCTGTTCCAATAAACTAACCTGACCAGATGCATCACCTACTGCTGTTTGTAAAACCCTTTCCAGAACACTTCCAAAATCCACACCGTCAGGATAGCCACGTAATAAATGACTTGGTGCTATACAACCAGAACATAGCATAAACTGCCATCACGCATCTTAACATTTAACATTTTTACTCCAAAGAGTGATCACTATTTCATCCTTCAAAAATGCCAATAATGGGTATTAGTATATATGCCAACTCAGCAACATTGGCATTTAAAGCAATCTGATTGGCTCCTTAACTAAAGTAATATGATTGGCTCCTTAACTCAAGATATCAACACTATTCGCCTGCTACAAGGTGAAAAGTGCCTCAGAATCTAGGAAATCATTGGGCAAGTGAGATTTGATGGAAAACAAAAAGACTGGCTGGCATCATTTTCGCTTTGCAGTTGCTTCCAAGCAATGTGTCAGTTCAAGTTGCTTCATTCGTATATATACTAAAAAAAATTGTTCTCTTCAATCAAAATGAGAAGTAGCCTCAGGACATTCATTTCCACTATTCACCTTGACTTCAGAGAATAATTGTTACATTGCTCTTAGGTATTACGATTATGGACAACATATACCCATGCGAAGATAACTAACTAACCACCATATTCCCCTGATCAACACATAATGGCACTCATCACCTTAAATAAGTGCAATGTTGGATCTAAAAGGGTTTAATAACTTAACTGCAAAGGCAGAGTAAGAGCCATGTGACTAATTGCAAAGCAATTAACTTTTTTCCTCAAATTCAGTATGCATACTGTAAATATGAAGTTTCAAGATGTGGAAACCTGAGATATGGAGAGTCAGATAGCTCAAGCAAACCATCTCATACCCTTCATTCTTAAATTATAAATCAGCTACTTTCAAAAATACCTTTAAATAGTGGTATGCATTGCTGCTCAATCCACAGCCTGACAAGATGCAAAGGTTCCATAGAACTGCCTAATTGCTGGTTTATAGGACAATTGCCCTCTAAGAGTCACATATATATATTTTACAGTGATGTCCAAATAAGGTAGCTATACAAATTATGGAAGAATATACATTGACATGATTAACCTTCACTAGCTGTAGTGGTTGTTGTAGAAGCCTTAGCACAAGTGGCATTATAATGTGGCCAGTCTCGAAATACAAAGGGATTCTTCAAAATATTTGCCACAACTGAAGCAGCCATCACACTGGCAAAAGGCCTCCATTCATCAGTTGCTGTTTTGGTGCAATCTGCATAATCTGAGATGCCTTTAATGACAACCCACTCCATTTTAAGGTCAGCTGCTGCTGCGTAAACTCCTGTGTGAAGAAAAGTGAAGTACCAGGTTGCTTATTAATTCCAGGTACATTTTGGGAGTGGCTTATTATTAAGGAATAGCTCATTGATTTAGCCAAATGCAGCAGTTATTTGGACATCTTTATTCTAGTAGTTTCACGTTTTTGCATTACAAGAATCCAGAAAATCTCAAAGCTGGTAAAAGGCTACCCACAGTCTTGTAACATATAGCTCATTTCCCAAATCAATGGTATGATGCTGTGAATTAATTTTACCACGCAGCGAATAGTGCATGATATTTTTTGTCAGGAGAGGGCTTAATTAAATTTCTTCATCTAGAGTCAGGGGTGGCCTATAACATGGGGTTGGCTAATAGAGGATTTAGGGTAATTTAGCAATAAACGGCAGTTTCAATGGGTTTACCAGCATAATAAACCACGAGGGATGTTGGAAGAACACGAGAGAAGCTTGTTAACCATAGGAGAAGTTTGTTAATCACAAGCTGCAGGTGAGTGATTTACAAGCCCTTCATGAGGATTTTCTTTCCTTTTGGCAGGGGAGGGGGAGGGAGTGTTTTATCATCCCTTTTGCAACTTTACATATTTACAACTATATAAATTTCAGATCAGGTTTTCCCTGACACCAAATCTCCCACACACACATGTCCCTTTCCTTCGAGTTACAGGCAGGATCGAGTAGCACCTTCTGGGTCTGAACACCACAGGGCCACGATAATAAAACCAACAGTTCTTTTGTGTACTGTCAGCATGCTAATAATTTCTGTTCTGTCGTTCAAAAAATACTCACATTCACACTGCAAGCTATCGTACTTAGCAAAATACACACGTGGGCACCAAGTAAGAAAAAGACTGAGGGAACCATCACCTTCTCCTTCCATTTCGATTGCAATGGCGTTGGGGTACAATTGAACAAGTTCCTCCCGTCGCCAACCAGAAGCAACCAGTTCGGGACCGCTCAAGAATTCACCATCGTAATGCACTTTCACATCACTTACTTCCGGGTGTTTTAGGGGAGCTTTCCAGCCTAATCCAGAATGGAGTATGAGGTCGGCAATATCTCTGCTAACATGTGTTGAATAACCACGAGGTTCAACTCGGCCTTCTGTGATTTTCTTGTGTGCGTAGGTTGTCAGCTTTGCTGATACAACCACGTCTCCCAACTTGACCTTCTGGGAATTCAATGCACCGGCAAAACCAACACAGAACACGGCTTTTGGCCTTAATTCAGTTACAGCGTTCTTCACTGTAATCAACGAACCTCTTACGTTGTTAGCGCCTTCAAAGCACCGCATTAAAGCGACTTTCACTTTCCCAACTTCACTTTCTCCCATTTTTCCGAAAAAGACCATGCCTAGGCCATAGCGATAGCTTTGAAAGCGGTTTTCCAAGTACGAGTAACAACCCAGAAACTCGCAGTCCTTAGCTGTCACCAACAAAATATCGATTGGTACGAATTCATCTTTCCATTCTTTAAGCGGATCTTCGACATCTCCCAGCTTTGCTAGAGTGAAACTCAATTCTGGTGGCGCAATTTCCACTTGGTTTTGCATTCTTCTTCTCGGAATTTGAGGAATAAGCTCAGATACTTCCAGTTCTACTATAACGCCAGTCTGGCAACCAAAAGGAAGACTATAATCCCGGCAATGGTATCGTTTTATACTTTTTTTCGCAGTAACAACCGAAATCGAAAGGGAACTCTGATGTTTAGGTACTTTTCCGGGAATCCCCGGAACTCACTGATGACCAATCGAGTGAGGTTGCCCTCGAGGCAGCTGCTTTATTTTGGAAACAGCATACTCTGGTTTCAGGCCTTCTCGTGAAATATTCCCGCGCATTTCTCTGCGAAACCGGAAATAATAATAATAATAATAATAATAATAATAATAATAATAATAATAATAAATATTTAACTTATATTGCGCAATTATCAATTTAAAAATTTTCAATTGCGCATTACAATATAATTTAAAAAATTCACAAGCTAAAAAAAAGTTAGGCATAAAATATATATAACTATAAAAACAATGTACAATTAGAAAGCTTTTAAAAATAAAAAGGTCTTGATGGCTTTCTTGAAGCTTTGCACTGATGTCTTGCTTCTTATTTCACTTGGAAGATCGTTCCATAATTTAGGGGCGGCCACATGAAAAGAGCGATCCCCAAGCGTGGCGAGCGATTTACATGAGCTATAATTTAGGCGTAAACCATTGTTGGAACGCAGGTAATATCTTCCAGCAGATTCTCTAACGGAAATAAGTTCACTTATGTAGGCTGGAGCAAGACCATGTACGGCTTTAAAAGTAATCAACAAAATTTTAAAAACTATACGATATCTAACAGGCAGCCAGTGCAATGACTTGAGCAGAGGTGTGATGTGGCAATATCTGCTCTCCTGAAAAATCAATCGCGCGGCTGCATTTTGAACTCTCTGTAATTTCTGAAGTTGTCGTTCCGGAACTCCAAATAGGAGACTGTTACAATAGTCAAGGCGGCTTGATATAAAAGCATGTATCAGTGTTTCTGTGCAATCTTTGGTTAAAAACTTTCTAATTCTTCTAATGTTGTAGAGATGATAAAACGCTGCGGAACTGGTCTTAGTGACAATTGTGGAAATTGGCATTTTCTATATACAGTGCAGTTGCAGATATCGTTAAAGAATTGACCCTCGAAGCATTTATCCAATTTTAGCTTTGCGATTTAGCCTGGAAAAACAGTCTGGAACGGGATTCGATCAAGCGACAACTAGAATATCGGTGCTATGCCCTACCAGCTGAACTTATACCCCGTTCGTACCAAAGCCTAAACATGTTTTTAATGCTAGTTAAATCGGTTTCAAATTGTCTCCTTTATAAAGGCAGCTTACTGACGTTGTCGACTACTAATTTAGCTCAAATAGTTATCAGTATTTATTGAATCCTGAGTAAAAACCCGTGTTCCGGTGTTCGGCTACCAATTTTGGTATGATTTAAAGTGGTATGATACCCTAAAGTATGACGATATTGATGAAAAACTCACTTTTTTAAAATATAAGATTAAAAACCACTGAACACTGATAAAAACATTTTGGAACGATTTTGCGAATTTTCCTCTAGATGAGTGTCAAATTCAATACATGGTACTTGTAAAACTAAACAAAGACAAAACTTAACTTCTCAACAGTCTTTCCCTCCACTTCGTTTTGAATCTGATACAATCCAGCAGTCTCCATGTTCCAGGAATATTGGTGTTGGTTTTGCTAGTACTATGTCAATGCTCCCTCATGTCAATTTTGTTTGTAAATCTGCCTTCTATCATCTTCGATTCGGAACATTTCCCGTATAAGAAAATTTTTATCCACTAAAACCACTGAGACTCTAGTCCACGCCTTAGTAACCTCTAAAGTGGATCACTGTAAATCTCTTTTGTTCAACGTCCCGAAATATGTTATTTTAAAAAAGAGGGGCCGTAAGGGGGGGTAGTGCGCACAGTTCACGACTATTAAAGATGGAAAATCACGAATCACGGCAATTAATTTTCGAGTTTCACAATTCACGGAAAATAACATCATAGACAAGGAACTCTTGTGCACTTACTCCTCCATATTGAGTGTCTTCACTCGTACAAAAGCCATCAATCATTGATATGTTAATGTTTCTTTCCGAAGTTATTATTTATGCCGAGGTAATGGGCCGGGCTCCTGTTTATGAACTTGATAATCGGCAATTTTGCAATTTTGCACAAAGGTTACCGGCGAACACAATGTTAGCTAAATGTAAGGTCATCTAAAATAAACAAGTACCTCATCCATGGGGAACTGGACCTGCCAGCTAAAAGAACTTTGATGTTACTCGAACAGTTCGTCCGCTACGAGTTGTCACGGCTCGAAGAAAAGTCATTTCGTCCTCCTGGTCTAATGCTAATCGTATGGCCCCCAAAATATAAAACACGCAATTCCGCAATTTAGGCGTTTTTCGTAACATACGCCTACAGCATGTATATGCTATTAGTCATTCCCACGGGAAGTTTCACGCTTACACGTGTGTATTACGTAGCGTTATTTTATGTATATATATATGCTATCCTAAGTTGTAACATTCATTCCCTGAAGAAGTCTCCGTTTGAGACGAAACGCGTCGGAATTAAAACTGATAGTTACAACTACAAAGTTCTCCTTTGTGCTGCTCACTAGTCCTCGTTAAAAAAAAGTTTAACTTCGATTGAAGAACCGAGACCACGTTTCTCGGCCTCGATCTTCAGGCCCGCATAATCGATTACATGTTTTTTTAGCGCTTCCAAAGAAAAAAGCTTCTCGGTGAGTGGGATCCTGACTCGTTCTTTCCCTCCGAGGAAACTCAGTGATCCTGCAGAGTTTGGATCCACGTAGAAAACGGCACCTTCTATAACAGAAATTTGTTTGTCGCCCTCGACATCCATGACTTTTTGACACTGAATTTCAGCGTGAGCTTAGCCAAAATAATTTAGAAAGATTGCGTGATTTAACATGCAAGGGACATCGAATAGAATGACATCGTTGTCTTCTCTTGTCATCTGACCCCTTGATTCGGCTTCTGGTATCAAAGTGCATGTTTGTTTTACAATCTTCTGTCAAGTCGTCAAGTACGGTAGTAAGCTCAACCTCTTTCCCAGGGCTTTTCCCTAGAAAGAAAAATGGCGGACGGGAAATTCCGTCCGCCATTTTTTCTTTCTAGGGAAAAGCCCTGGGAACGAGGTTGTACCAAGCCATCACGCAAATAGCGTCTAGTCGGTCAGACACGCAATTTGAAAACATCATAAAGGGTCACATTTGCACGGTAGGTCGGTTTTCACGGAAAAAGTGAAGAATTTTATTCAAGTTTCACGGTTATCGAAAAATAATTTTTTGCTTTCACGTGTCACGACAAGCATGTTATTCACAGTTCACGGATTTTAATATTTCGTAATCACAGATCACGGAGAATAAAAACATGCGATCACGTTTCACGAGAAACCCCCTTACGGCCCCTCATTAAAGCTACTAAACGAAAATACTATGACGCTAACCTAGTTAACAAAAGAAAAAATCCTCGTGAAACATGGCAGCTATTTAATGAATTGAGCTCTCGCCAACACATAAAAAAAGGCATTGCTGAAATCACTATTGGAGAAAACAAAATTAGTTCTGAGCCCGAAATGGCTGAGGCCTTTAATCACCATTTCGCAAATGTTGTGCATGATTTGGCCAAAGACTTCTCCCGGGCTGTCAACGAACCAGAATCCTATCTTAACCCAACTAACAAAATATTCTCATTGAACAGCTGTAGTGTAAAGTCAGCCCTAAAATTTACTGGAAAATCGTGTAGTCAAGAAAGCAACTGGTCTGGACAATATGCCTTACAGACTACGCATTTTAGCGCCATCTTTACCATACATTTTTAACCGGTCTCTTTGTTCTGGTATAGTTCCTTTAGACTGGAAGTTAGCCAGAGTTACCCCAGTTTTTAAAAAGAGCAATAGAGAAAATGTCAACAATTATCGGCCAATTCCGATTATCCCTGCCGTTGCTAATGTATTTGAAAGAATAATCTATGGTCAGTTTCTCAAAGTACCTAAATGATAACCATCTTTTAGCTAATTCCCAGTCTGGCTTCAGATCACTTCATAGTACACTAACAGGTTTGCTTGAACCTACTAACAGCTGGTCTGTCAATATGGATAACGGTTTCATCAATGGGGTAATTTTCATTGATTTAAAAACAGCGTTCGACACGATAGACCATAACATCCTTTTAAACAAGTTAGTCAATTGCGGAGTTGAACATGACGCCTTGAAGTGGTTTGACTCTTATCTGAATGATCGCCATCAAAAATGTTAGGTTAATGATGAGCTATCTGGTGCACTTGCTGTTACCTGTGGAGTCGCCCAGGGAAGTCTTATTGGCCCACTTCTATTCTTGATATACATTAATGACTTGCCAAACTGTCTGATTACTCGGGCTTTCCGAAGGAAACGCCCGAGGTATAAATTTAGCTTCGTTTTTGTTTTTTTTTTGCGTTCAGTCACAAATCGCCGTCGAGCTTACAGCGCATGCGTAGAATCTGTATGGGGCGCATGATCGGGGCGCATACAGATTACGAGCGAACATTTACGAGTGAACCTTTTATCGTGAACCATGCTGACTGCTTTGTCAAATGGACTATCTATCGAAAATCATGCTATATCAAATCAGCTATCTCCTGCTAGCTTACGTAGAAATCGTCGTGTGGGTTAACGTGATCGAGAACCCAGCAGATTGCCGGTTCGAATTTTGAAGTGTGAGAAGCAGAAAGCTGAAGGAGTTTGTCTTCAAACGTATCTGTGCGAGTATACCGAAGTCTTCCAAGCTTTACTATTATGTGAAGGTTAGAAAACTTATAAAACATGAATATAGTACAAAGATAACGAGCTTAAATAAAATTACACAACATGAAAAGAAGCTTTTGTTTAATTGCACTAGCAGGGTTTATCATGGGTTGATGAAGCTTAAATTTCGAGCAAATCGGTATTTATCATTGTTTACCTGTAATAATTTGATGTGCCGGTACAAAAATCAGACCCATATATCAAATTTTTGTCAATTTAAACTGAGTACAGACATAGAGAAGAACCCTGGTCCTACTCCAATTTAATGTATATTGACCCAAGCAAAACAATACCAGCTCCTGCTTGAAGTATTGTTCCTTAGTGACTTAGTGCATTATTTTCAGAGTATACACAACAATGTTATGTTTCAGGTGAAAGGACTAATAATTTAATAATGAAGCTGAAAATGACATACTTGTTCAGACTTGTGTTTGTGAAACCATGAAGTTTAAGTTAAGTATTACTGTGGCTATTTATTCACTTTGGCTATTCAGTCACACTGCAGTATGGCGTCGTTACGAGCGGTTGTGTGCTATTTCGCTCTGTTCACTTTTGCTATTTTCTACATAAAAAAGCAAGCCTTCTGCAGTTCAAACGTACTATACGATATGGAGCAATGCCAGGGTTTACAAGAAACCTTTATCTACTCTTCGCTTTGGTCCTACCGCCAGATAAATGGAATTGGGCATCGAACATCGAGAACTTCGCTAATTCAGCTCCTGCTTCTCCTATCAGGCGATATCGAAACTTGTCCTGGACCGATTGATAGGTGTGGCTCGTGCTTAAAAGCTGTGAAGAAAAGACAAAGCAGGATGGCTTGTTCGCAATGTCATTTAAAGTTTCACCTGAAATGCTTCTGCTCCGATGATAGCGGAGTCATCTGCAATTCTTGTCTGTTTAACAACAACACCCAAGATGGAGCTGACCAAGATCAACAAGAAGATGCTCAACGATATGTAATCCCCGAACTTAGCGAGCTTCTCTCTAAAAAGGGCCTTAAAATTCTGCATCAAAATATTAGAGGTTTATTGGCTTATACTACTACGTGAGAAATTTCTGAAATTTGATTGGCTAAGAGCAGTGGTATTTCTGCTTAATTTGAAATACCTGCATGTGAAAATTACAAACCTTTTGCGAGTAGTAGTATAAACAAATAATAGTATGATTTGTACGTGATATTTGGCATAAATACCACTCGAGATATTTCAAAATTGTCTCAAATTTCACTCGCCTAACGGCTCTTGAAATTACGTACAACAATTTTGAAATATCCCTCGTGGTATTTATTCCAAATATCACTACAAACCATGCTATTACCTATACAAACAAAACTATCATCTGTCAAATCCTGGATGGCTCTAGGAACATACACATCTTTTCGGTCAGTGAAACACATTTATCCACCGAAAGCGAAGCCGAGGTTCAAATTGAAGGTTATACGTTTATTGCAAAGTCAAGGGCTTCTGGTCAAGGTGGAGGTGTTGGTGTTTATACTTCTTTATCTATTCCCTTTCAAAGACGAATGGATCTCGAGCAAGAGGATATTGAATGCATTTGGATTGAAATTTTATTTCCTAAAACCAAAAGTTTTCTAGTTGGAATTATTTACCGCCCTCCGGATTCTTCTAAACATCTCTGCGCAAATTTTAATTGCAAATTTGAATCAATGCTTTCGACAATATCAGCTGAAAACAAGGAATGTATTCTCTTAGGCGACATTAACTGTAATTTTTTGGTGTCCTCGGATCACAAAGAAATGAAATCCATTCTCACCTATTTTGGTCTGAAACAACTCATTACTACCCCCACGAGAATTACGCGTGAGTCCAAGACCCTAATTGATGTTATTTGCAGTAACGTACCACATAACATCTCTTCGGTGAAAGTAATTCCAGCTGGCCTGAGTGATCATGAGCTCATTGGATGTGCTCGCAAGCTAAACAATGCTAAGTTCAATCCGCGAATCATTACTTGCCGGAATTTTGCTAACTATGACCCCAAGCCATTTTGCGAAGAGCTAAATTCTGCGAATTTTGAAGAAGTTTATTCATCTGTCAGCATAAGCGAGGCATGGGCCTCTTTTCGTGACATACTGCAACAGTGTATCGACAAGCACGCTCCTCTAATCTTAAAGAAGGTCAAAGGCCGACTATGTCCTTGGCTGACTCCGGATGTCAAAAAAGAGACGAATCTCAGGGATGGTTTGCTCAGGAAAGCCCGTCGTACTAATCAAGAAAACGATTGGTCTTCTTATAAACGGCAACGCAACAGAGTTTCTGGCCTTGTTAAAAAAAGCAAAAGCAGATATCATTGCGATCTCCTTAAAGATTGTGCTGACTCTCCGGATAAATTTTGGGCAGCCATCAAGAAACTCTATCCTACCAAGTCGCCTTCTGATCAAGGTTCGGCGTTTGTGATAAATGGATTGAAGTCAACTGACAAAAGCTTCATTGCAAATAGCTTCTGCGAATATTTCAGTTCCATTGCCAGATGTCTGAAAGGGAAATCAATCTTACTCCGTGACTTTGTCTGGAGCAAACCTGCTGAAGAAAATCTTCCCAAGCAATTCACGGGAAGTCAGTTTACTTTTAAAGCTGTGAAAGAATCAGACATTCTTAAGGAGCTAAAAAATCTTAAGCGGAAAAAAGCGTCTGGACTGGATAATTTCCCCCCGGGACTGCTCAAAGACGCTGCCTATGTTTTAACCACGCCTTTGACATTTATCATCAATTTATCTCTAAAAACTGGAGTTGTGCCTAGTGAGTGGAAAGTGGCAAAGGTGATCCCTCTATACAAATCAGGGTCTCTGGCTGAGGTTGACAATTACAGGCCTATCTCAATTCTCCCTACTTTGTCAAAGATCTTGGAAAGGATAGTCTATAAGCAGCTGATGGCTCATTTAGAGTGTCATAATCTACTTTTTGAGTACCAATTTGGTTTCCGTCCGAACCGCTCAACGGAACTAGCTGTTACTTACTTCACTGATCTCATCAGAAAGGAGACCGATAGTGGAAAAGCGACAGGAGCAGTTTTTATTGACTTATCAAAGGCATTCGATACCATTAGTCATTGCATTTTATTGAGTAAACTGTCCCGTTTTGGTGTATATGATATGGAACTTCAGTGGTTTACTGATTATTTATTCCATCGTAAGCAGATCGTTCAATTTCACGGTGTGCTTTCTGAACCAAATCCAATTAACACTGGAGTTCCTCAAGGGAGTATTCTTGGGCCCCTCCTTTTTCTCATCATCTTTAATGATGTGCATAGTCCGCTTCGTCATTGTAAGATTATCACTTACGCTGACGATACGGTGATTTTTTACATCCTCAAGTGATATTGATGCGATACAAAGCAGTCTTTCACAGGACTTAGATAATCTATCTAACTGGTTTCGTGATAATGAACTTATTTTTAATCTAAAGAAAGGAAAATCTGAGGTGATGCTGTTTGGTACCGGTAAGCGGTTGAACCTGTTTCAAGGCTGTCAAGTCAAGCTCTCAGTCAACGGTTTTCCCATCAACATCACTACATGTTATAAGTACCTCGGCGTGCATCTGGACCCGACACTTAATTTTGAAACTCATTTTCAAAAAATTTACAAGAAGGCAGCAGGAAGAGTGAACCTCTTACGGCGCATCCGTTCCAGTATTGATACTTTCACTGCCCAACGAATTTACCAATCGATGATTATGCCAATATTTACGTATTGCGGCTATACTAGTCTTGGATGGTCAGAGTCCCGCAAACGCATGATCCGCTCCATTGAGACCCGAAGCCTTGAAATTATTTCTCCAAAATGCAGTTCGCAGAACTGTGATCTTCGAATTCTAACTGTTGATAACTTTTTACAAAAGAGAGCGTGCTGCTTTGTATTTGACTGCCTTAATGGAACTGCATGCTTTCCATTTAAAGACTATTTTCACCGATTAAATCATAACGCTTTAAACACCCGCAACAATGGGAAAACTGCAAAACTACCAAAAGTCAGACTGGATTTTGCGCGCCGTAGCTTTTATTTTTTAGGTGCCTCGATTTTTAATTTATTGCCTTTAAGTTTAAGAAACATTAATTCTAGAGTCTTATTTAGGAAAGCCTTAGACGATTATTACTTGTAAATTCTATTCTATTTTCAACGGTTTTTAATATGTATCTTATTTTATATATCTTAATATTTTTAATTCTTAGCAGGACCCCGTTGATAACAGTACTATGTACTGAAGGGTTATCCTGAGAAAATATTCGATTATTATTATTATTATTATTATTATTATTATTATTATTATTATTATTGCTATTCTATAATGAAATCCTGTTCTTACTGGACTTCAAAAACATCTTCTATTGTCAATAATGTCAAAAGATTATGTGATAGTTTATCTTTAGATATGAATTCACCATCCAATAAAAATTTGCCCAAAAGTGTTGATTTTTGTGGAGTTGAAGTAATTTTTGACCTTAAAAGTGATATCATTGAAGGAGTATTGTTTGAGTCAGTGCACAGGGTTTTGGATATGGTTCGCATCTTTTTGTGTTCGCTGTATTTCAAAATCCATACAAAAATCAAAATATGTATATTCCCTCTTGGTCTATGATGAAAGTCAAATGACTCCCATTAAATATACTAAAAACATAAATGGTATTGCTTGTCTAGTTAAGACTATTAGAAATGTTCAAAAAACATATCATTCAGCAGAGCATTACCAAATACAGTTTGTGTCATGTTCAACCAAATCTGCTGACAAGAATGAACGAAAAAGGAAATGAAAAATGAAAGGCAGAAACAGAATTATAAAGGCATGGAACCATTAAGGAAGATAATGTTATTGGAAAGAAAACAAGCAAAAGATTCTACAAATAAAAAAGAACTGAAAAAGAAACGAGCACAAAAATACAAAACAATGGATGCATTTAAGAAACAAAGGCTGTTAGACAAACATGCAGAAAAATACAAAACAATGGATGCAGCTAAAAAACAAGAAATGCTTGAGAAACACAAACAAAAATACTATTGCAATAGTAATTTACAATTTCAATCGTACACCCATTCATTCACACAGTTTCTTATTCCTTGCTCCAATCATTCCACCCTTGGCTTCTTCTCTGCTGATTCAACTATATCTTGTTGCTGATCTTCTGGTTTGCTCTTCTTTTTGTTTTTCTTGTTCTTTTTCTTTTTTTTCTTGTTTTTACATTTCATTGCACATCCTATTTTAAAGAACAACACAAAGTAAGCAAGGAGTACCCAACAGGGGGAGTCTGTTGGTGTTAAGTCTTACAATCTAGTTCACAACACGAGTATAAGAGAAGAGACGTTACCTTCAGTTACTTCATCTTCCACTGTTTTTTCCAGGATCTCCTTTGCAGATGCTGGTGCTGGCCCAAATGTCACCTAAAAAAAGATTGACATAGTGGAAGTATGACAGCAGCAAAAACACACCAAAGTGTTTTTACTTCTTGTCATACTTCCACTCTAGACATAGCAGGCTTAAAGAAAAATGTGTTCCAGTCCAGCCGGTCCGAACCAATCCAGTCCAGCCAGTCCGAACCAATCCAATCCAGCCAGTCCAAACTAATTCAGTCCAGCCAGTCCGAACTAATTCAGTCCAGCAAGTCCAAACCAATCCAGTCCAGCCGGTCCGAACCAATCCAGTCCAGCTCATTAATAAAAATCTAAGTCATTGATGAATATCTGCTATGCATACCTCGTCATTTTCTTGGTCCTGAGCACTTCCATCATTTTCTGTCTCCTGTAAGATAGTAAAATGCACACAAAGAAAAAGTCATTCAACGTCTCTATACGTCTTCTTAACAATTAGACACGTAGCCTGAAAGTGCTACAGGTCTTGAACCGGGCCCCTTGAGGGTGAACGGTCTTATCGTTGTAGTATCACCCAACTAGTCAGACAGAAAAGGCAATAATAAAGTTAGCAAATGCCAGGTGAAGAAATAATTAGTTAATTCTCATTGAAATGAAACTGTCACAAATTTTGCTACCTAATAGTCCTCTAGTAGCATAGCCAATAAGATTGTGGCATTTGCATTAGTCCACTAGTTAAGTGATATTAAACATCATTATATGCACATGTATATTACCAAGTCATCCTGGTTTTTGTTTACTTCAAGTGTAACATTTAACATTTCAGTCAACTAAAGAACAAACACTATTTTTTCTGTAAGAAGCAAACATTAATTCCTACCAATTCACTCATCTATAGCATAACCATAAGGTTACGTTGATTGGATTCAACGCAAAAGCTGTGAATGTCACCACATATTGACTATTTGTGATCCAACACACCCAAGGTAAGTTTTCATTGGAATAAAGAAGTCACCTTAATATCACTTCCCCTTGTTTCAATTGTCGACCGACACTCGGTCGACATATCTACCATGTATCGGTCGAGGAATCGGTAGAGACATCGACCGATATCTCGATCGATGTGTCGACCGATGTATCTGTCGAGGCCCCCTATAAGATACATGATCTGCCATAACCTCATATGATCATACAGTTACAATTCTCAGCTTTCATGCGGTAAAATACTTACAAACTGAGAAACCCTTTTTATATTAACTATACTGTTAGCAAAAAAATTTTCAAATATCCTGGCCCAAATTGGGGTCATTTAAATTTATTACTGAGCTTTACCACAAAACCAACAGCAAAAGCGACATCCAAGAAATAAAACAGAGGCACCTCAGGTGGTTGGGCCTTGTTCTAAGAAATTGGGAACAGAAACAAGACCAAGAAAGATAGACACCAACAGGATGGAGAAAACCTGGTTGGCCCCAGACCACCTGGTGCTCCACAACCCGCAGGCTGAGCTGGAAGAAATGGGACTGAGTTAGGGCCAGGCACATGGCTGCATAAAGTGATGTTGGGTTGTCCCAGTCTTATTTTTCACGGTGGAAGAAGAGGAATAAAAAATATTTAGCACTCTGGAAAGATCCCATCATCTGTTCCAATAAACTAACCTGACCAGATGTATCAACTACTGCTGTTTGTAAAACCCTTCCAGGAACACTTCCAAAATCCACACGGTCAGGATTCTGGCCACGTACTAACTGACTTGGTGCTATACAACCAGAACATAGCATAAACAATCACGCATCTTAACATTTAGCATTTTTACTCCAAAGAGTGATCACTATTTCATCCTTCGAAAAATGCCAATAATGGGTATTAGTATATATGCCAACTCAGCAACATTGGCATTTAAAGCAATCTGATTGGCTCATTAACTAAAGTAATATGATTGGCTCATTAATGCGAGATATCAACACTATTCACCTGCTACGAGGTGAAAAGTGCCTCAGAATCTGGGAAATCATTGGGCAAGTGAGATTTGATGGAAAACCAAAAAACTGGCTGGCATCATTCTCGCTTTGCAGTTGTTTCCAAGCAATGTGTCAGAAGTTGCTTCATTCGTATGTATACTAAAAAAAATTGTTCTCTTCAATCAAAATGAGAAGTAGCCTCAGGACATTCATTTCCACTATTCACCTTGACTTCAGAGAATAATTGCTACAAAGCTCTTAGGTGTTACGATTATGGACAACATTACCAATGCAAAGATAAGTGACTAACCACCATATTGCCCTGATCAACACATAATGGCACTCATCACCTTAAATAAGTGCAATGTTGGATCTGAAAGGGTTTAATAACTTAACTGTAAAGGTAGAGTAAGAGCCATTAATGACTAATTGCAAAGCAATTAACTTTTTTCCTCAAAATCAGTATGCATACTGTAATATAAAGTTTCAAGATGTGGAAACCCGAGATATGGAGAGTCAGATAGCTCAAGCAAACCATCTCATACCCTTCATTCTTAAATCAGCTACTTTCAAAAAATAACTTTAAATAGTGTTATGCATTGCTGCTCAATCCACAGCCTGACAAGATGCAAAGGTTCCTTAGAACTGCCTAATTGCTGGTTTATAGGACAATTGCCCTCTAAGAGTCACATATATATATTTTACAGTGATGTCCAAATAAGGTAGCTATACAAATTATGGAAGAATATACATTGACATGATTAACCTTCACTAGCTGTAGTGGTTGTTGTAGAAGCCATAGCACAAGTGGCATTATAATGCGCCCAATCTTGAAATACAAGGGGATCCTTCAAAATATTTGCCACAACTGAAGCAGCCATCACACTGGCAAAAGGCCTCCATTCATCAGTTGCTGTTTTGGTGTCATCTGCATAATCTGAGATGCCTTTAATGACAACCCACTCCATTTTAAGGTCAGCTGCCGCTGCGTAAACTCCTGTGTGAAGAAAAGTGAACTACCAGGTTGCTTATTTATTCCAGGTTCATTTTGGGAGTGGCATATTATAAAGGAATAGCTTATTGACTTAGCCAAATGCAGCAGTTATTTGGACATCTTTATTCTAGTAGTTTCACGTTTTTGCATTACAACGAAGAATCCAGAAAATCTCAAAGCTGGTAAAAGGCTACCCACAGTCTTGTAACATATAGCTCATTTCCCAAATCAATGGTATGATGCTGTGAACTAATTTTACCATGCAATGAATTGCGCATGATATTTGTTGTCAGGAGTGGGCTTAATTAAATTTCTTCATCTCGAGAGGGGTGGCCTATAACATGGGGTTGGCTAATAGAGGATTTAGGGTAATTTAGCAATAAACGGCAGTTTCAATGGGTTTACCAGCATAATAAACCACGTGGGATGTTAGAAGAACACGAGAGAAGCTTGTTAATCACAGGAAAGGTTGTTAATCACAAGCTGCAGGTGAGTCATTTACAAGCCCTTCATGAGGATTTTCTTTCTTTTTGGCAGGGGAGGGGGGAGGGAGTGTTTTATGATCTTTTTTGCAACTCTATATATTTGCAACTATATAAATTTCAGATCAGGTTTTCCCTGACACCAAATCCCCCACACACCTTTCCCTCGAGTTACAGGCAGGAGTAGCACCTTCTGGGTCTGAACACCACAAGGCCACGATAATAAAACGAAGAGTTCTTTTGTGTACTGTCAGCATGCTAATAATTTCTGTTCTGCCGTTCAAAAAATACTTACATTCACACTGCAAGCTATCGTAATTAGCAAAATACACACGTGGGCACCAAGTAAGAAAAAGACTGAGGGAACCATCACCTTCTCCTTCCATTTCGATTGCAATAGCGTTGGGGTGCAATTGAACAAGTTCCTCCCGTCGCCAACCAGAAGCAACCAGTTCGGGACCGCTCAAGAATTCACCATCGTAATGCACTTTCACATCTCTTACTTCCGGGTGTTTTAGGGGAGCTTTCCAGCCTAATCCAGAATGGAGTATGAGGTCGGCAATATCTCTGCTAACATGTGTTGAATAACCACGAGGTTCAACTCGGCCTTCTGTGATTTTCTTGTGTGC
Organism: Ricordea florida; assembly: GCA_949710005.1. Classification (NCBI taxonomy): domain Eukaryota; kingdom Metazoa; phylum Cnidaria; class Anthozoa; order Corallimorpharia; family Ricordeidae; genus Ricordea; species Ricordea florida. The sequence continues at coordinate 22,252,070 of OX453284.1, forward strand.
GTAGGTTGTCAGCTTTGCTGATACAACCACGTCTCCCAACTTAACCTTCTTGGAATTCAATGCACCGGCAAAACCAACACAGAACACGGCTTTCGGCCTTAATACAGTTATAGCGTTTTTCACTGTAATCAACGAACCTCTTACGTTGTCAGCGCCTTCAAAGCACCGCATTAAAGCGACTTTCACTTTCCCAACTTCACTTTTTCCCATTTTTCCGAAAAAGACCCTGCCTAAGCGATAGCGATAGCTTTGAAAGGGATTTTTCAAGTACAAATAACAAGCCAGAAACTCGCAGTCCTTAGCTGTCACCAACAAAATATCGATCGGTACGAATTCATCGTTCCATTCTTTAAGCGGATCTTTGACATCTCCCAGCTTTGGTAGAGGGAAACTCAATTCTGGTGGTGCAATTTCCATTTGGTTTTAGATTCTTCTTCTCGAAGTTTGAGGAATAAGCTCAGATACTTCCAGTTCTACTATAACGCTAGTATGCCAACCAAAAGGAAGACTATAATCCCGGCAATGGTATCGTTTTATACTTTTTTTCGCAGTAACAACCGAAATCGAAAGGGAGCTCTGATGATTAGGTACTTTTCCGGGAATTCCCGGAACTCACTGATGACCAATCGAGTGAGGTTGCCCTCGAGACAACCTCGTTCCCAGGGTCCTCTCTCTACCTCGAGAAAGTACCCTGGTTGCGGCTGGTCACGTTACTGCTAGATTTTTGCAGATTCCAGAGATATGATAGAAGGGAGGGGCTGGAAAGTTAAAGTTTGTCTCAGCACTGAACTTGCTTACCGAGCACATTAGGGAGTGGAATTTGCAGCCGTCCTGTTGTGGATCGGCAAGAATCACAGAGAAGGCATTGATAAATTCGATATAGGAGTTCATTGTGTTTATTGTTCGGCTAAAAGGTTAGCTCTGCATTTAGCTGAATTTTCGACGTCGATAGTTGAACGGTCTTTAGAATTTGTAGCAGTGAAAAAATCTGGCAAATAACTTGGAAATGTTGACCACCACAACAAGTGGACCACGCGGTGAATTTAATTTCTTTCATTCGGCGAAATCATAACGAAGGTATTTACTCGATCCGTTAGAGTTAAATACGTCGTATATTTTCGCCTACAAAGGTAGTTTTGATTTTGATTGAATTTCTCTCATCGAAAGTTTGACGGTCATTCCATTCTCTTGCGGCGAAAACATTTTACGAAGAACTTGACATCAACAACATCTGCGCGCTGAATATTATAGCTTGATTTAGCTTCAGCTTTTAAAGCTTATATTTTTCGATCGGCAAAATCACAACGGCGGCGTGGCATTGATGCATTCGTTTAGAGTTTGATACGTCCAGTGTTTGGCCAAGAGACGAACTGAATTTGATAGAGTTCATCCAATCGAAAGTTTGGTCATTCGATCCTCTTGCAGTGAAATATTCTATGAAGAACTTGACAACAACGACATCGGCCGCGCGTTTGCAAAATCCAACGGCTTTCGTTTCAAAGCTGCCTAGCAGTAAGTCCAATTTTCGGTCGAGAGACTAGCTTCTCATTAAATTGAATGCAACCCATCGAAAAATTGTCGACGGTTATTAATTGTAGTTCTGCGAAGAACTGATGAAAATAATCCGAAGCAGGCTGCTGACGGTTAATTTAAGAAGTAGTGAAAAATAAGCAAACGTTCCTCTCAATCAACATCTCATACTTATAGAAGTTCAGATAGAAACGAAGCACCACCGGTCAGGCAGGATCTCTGACAAATAACTTGCTTAATTTTTAAAATAACTTCTGTAAGTCAGCGCAACTTTCACCTCCAAGAACAGTGTTGACAAAATTAAGTTGAGGACCCACCCTCTGTGCGGCTTTGGTTGGAATGCATAGACACGTGACCAGCCGCAACCGGGGTACTTTCTCGAGGTGGAGAGAGGACCCTGGGAACGAGGTTGCCCTCGAGAAAGCTGCTTTATTTTGGAAACAGCATACTCTGGTTTCAGGCCTTCTCGTGAAATATTCCCGCGCATTTCTCTGCGAAACCGGAAATTGGCATTTTCCATATACAGTACAGTTGCAGATATAGTTAAAGAATTGACCCTCGAAGCATTTATCCAATTTTAGCTTTGCGATTTAGCCTGGAAAAACAATCTGGAACGGGATTCGATCAAGCGACAACTAGAATATCGGTGCTATGCCCTACCAGCTGAACTTATAACCCGTTCGTACCAAAGCCTAAACATGTTTTTAATGCTAGTTAAATCGGTTTCAAATTGTCTCCTTTATAAAGGGAGCTTACTGACGTTGTCGACTACTAATTTAGCTCAAATAGTTATCAGTATTTATTGAATCCTGAGTAAAAACCCGTGTTCCGGTGTTCGGCTACCAATTTTGGTATGATTTAAAGTGGTATGATACCCTAAAGTATGACGATATTGATGAAAAACTCACTTTTTTAAAATATAAGATTAAAAACCACTGAACACTGATAAAAACATTTTGGAACGATTTGGCGAATTTTCCTCTAGATGAGTGTCAACTTCAATACATGGTACTTGTAAAACTAAACAAAGACAAAACTTAACTTCTCAACAGTCTTTCCCTCCACTTCGTTTTGAATCTGATACAAACCAGCAGTCGCCATGTTCCAGGAATATTGGTGTTGTTTTTGCTAGTACTATGTCAATGCTCCCTCATGTCAATTTTGTTTGTAAATCTGCCTTCTATCATCTTCGATTCGGAACATTTCCCGTATAAGAAAATTTTTATCCACTAAAACCACTGAGACTCTAGTCCACGCCTTAGCAACCTCTAAAGTGGATCACTGTAAATCTCTTTTGTTCAACGTCCCGAAATATGTTATTAAAAGGATTCAATCAGTACAGAATGCCGCGGCTTGACTGATTACAAGCTCTCGCAAGTAAGACCACATCACCCCTATTCTACATGTTCTATTTGTCTGCACTGGCTTCCGGTTTCCGAGTGAATTAAATTCAAAATAATCCTGCTTAACTACAAAGCTCTTCACCAACAATCTCCCACCTATATTCAGGGACTGAAACGCCTCTATTCAACTTCAAGAACGTACCGGCCATTTCATTATAACGCCTGAATCCTTTAAACTTCAGTCTCGAGTCGTATGGCTCTAGAGCAATTGCTCAGTGTTTCGGCCCCCCGACCTCAGGAACAACCTACCTGATGACATCAGTTCTTATGACAACATACACTTAAGACTTCTCTTCTTAAAATTATTTTTAACATGCATAAATCATACTGAATTTTAATTTCTTTTATCTTTGTAAAGCGCTTAGAACAGGAATGGATAAGCGGTATACAAGTAATTCATATTATTATCATTATTATTATTAGAAGTAGTACTACTGGCTTATTAAATGCTTAACTCATGTGCAATAAACTATTAAGAGCATTATTCTCAAATGTCCAATTTTGGACTGACTGATCACACAGAAACAGTTAGCGGATATAATGACCAATAGTGTTGTGATGCAATAAACGAAAAAAAACACAACATTTTTACTTGGGTCACGCGACAGGAGATAATTTGTCCACTGGGCTGGTGCAAAATAAGAGGCAAAGGCGCACACGAGCCTTTAAGGCGCACACGGCCGGAGCTTATCCCGGTTTCGATAGCATGAAGCACCTGGGAGTATTATTACTCCCCCCTGGATGGGATGCTAATCCATCGCAGGGTCACCCCCGACATTATATCGCTGGTACCCATTTAGAAACCTGGGTGGACAGAGACAGTGTGGAGTAAAGTTTCTTGTCCAAGGAAACAACACAGTGCCAGCACCAGGGCTCGAACTCCAAACCTCCTGCTCGGAAGTCCGACACGCTAACCACTACACTACTGTGCCTCCAAAAAAAAGAGAAAAATATGGAACGCTTCACGAATTTGCGTGTCATCCTTGCACGGGGGCCATGCTTATCTTCTCTGTATCGTTCCAATTTTAGTATATGTGCCGCCGAAGCGAGCACAAATATTTTTGTGAAACTTTTTGTTTATTGCACCGGAAAGACAGGAGAATAAATTCACACACTATGTTTGTTTGGAATTCAAGTCTTGTTTCCTGATGAAGCTACAAGTGTGGGTGTAAAGGATTTAAGTAATGGTCCTGCTAAAAAGCAGGCAGAAAAACAATAGCGCTCGGCAATAGTGTCAGTTAATTTTGTGGTGCTAATTGGCGCATAGAGCAAAAGCCAAATTTGACCCAGAGAAAGAAAATAAGGATATGGAAAAGACAAGGTCTAAAAATGACGTTTTCTTGAAATTTTTTTCATTGATTTTTCGTGTTTTTTTTTTGGTATTGGCCAATGAAATGAGGCGATTTAAATGTACACCTGCCTATCTTTTAGCTGGACCTAGGCAAGGTGTGGAAGGTTGCCATAGCAACCATTTGCGAATAAAACCTTTCCAATGACTTTTTTTTTAATTAGTGTAATCACATGCAATCAGTGAAGCTTCTTGATCAAATTGCAACAAACTCTTTAGTGTGGTTTAGGGTATTGAGCCACCTGGTTTAACTAAACACGCTTAGTTGGTGTGAATGGGGCATTAAACAGTTTTATATGCTGGTAGCTGGTGAATAGTTGGTTATGTGTTTATGTTAAGGATAATATCAACAGTTTGCGTTAATTAAATGAAATGTATAGTTGTGCAGTGGTTGGAAACTTTAAATTGAAGATTTTTTTTCCACCCTAGTGTGAGCAGCCTGTTATCCCGTGAAGGTTTTGTGATATATTCTGAATACAATATATTCTGAATACAAACCTATTTTCCTGAACTACCCGAAGGGTACCGAACTTTTTATTCACCTTTGTTGAGATTATCTAAAGCGAACAATGGACATTTAGTTTTACCAGTTTAAACACCTGCAGAACAGGCGTTATTTGCGGGATAAAGCTCGGCTTGGGAAGTAAGCATGACATGCAACTGCACCATTTACAGTTCAGAGATTGTTACCAAAAAGATTACATGGGTTGTTGGATGGGGGACGAATTGATTGTTGGAACTGATAGACTAGCTGGAAGAGAAAAGTTAAAACTTTACGCGTTTTTGCATCCGCCGACGAAGCCAAGCGCCGGTGTACCAAAAGAGCAAGCTTTCATACAGTCAACAGAAAGGGTACTTTGATCCTCACCGCAACCCGAGCAAACAGGACAATCCCCACACAAACCGGACATTGTTAGGAACGGGGTGAGGTTCCGTGGCTTAGAATAAGACAGATACATAGGGTAGTGAATCATGTGAGCCTTTACAAAATATCCCCAGATCTTCTGATTACCCCCCCCCCCCCCACGAGATGCTGGGATACCATCAGGGCTGGCAGCTTTGCCTTTCTTCAGTTCATAGCTCCCTATAGCTGTGGCAACCTCCTCCAGAGTCGGGGGCTCGTCAACATTGCTTTTTATCTGAGAGCTGAGGGAAGTTGGTAATTGCATCATTGTTCACCAATAGGGTCTGATTCAGCAACTCACAGAAATGTTCTTTCCATCTGTCCCGAATACCAGCCAAGTCCCTTTGAAGGGTTCCATCCTTGCCGGCACCTGGCCTAACACCCTGGGATGTTGGCCCATAGATCTTTTTGGTGGCAGCAAACCCGGGGGGGGGGGGTACTCCCTTACAGGAGCCTAATGGGGATGTGCCGCTGGATGGGGTCGCATTTTCACAGCTGCAGTGACTATAATGGGGTCGCATTTTCAATAGAGTTACTAGAATGGGGTCACAAATTTTCGAATTTTGGGGGTTAATAGGAAATCAAAATGGGAAGATTCTCGGTTAAAAAGATCAGAAAATTGTTTATTAAATTTAACAATAAGCTTGCATTGACCGCATTACATTCGGTTCTTGAAACCACAACTTAAATATTGACCAGTTACTCAATAGCAGAAAACCACGTGGCCCGGCTTTTTACTCGGGCTACCTGTGGTAGCACGAGTCTAGGTTTCGGTTTCCTATAAGTCTATCGACAACGTCGAGAATGAGCAAGCCTGCGCTGCTCGCGGTCTGCGGTGTCCCTTAAGGCATGAAAGCGAGGCGCCTTATTCGCAGACATCTTCGTGCTGCGAAGCGTTTATGCGATGACTATGAAGAATCATTTTTCTTCTGTGACGCTCACCACTCTCACAAACGCACACGCCGTTCGCGGTAGACCCTCACTAAAAGGTGTCGAGCATATTGGAATCTTTCAAGATGATACATGTGGTTCCAGAATCAAGAGCCTTTGGACTTATACCAATGACAGTGGGGATAAGTTTTTTATTTACTCTTTTGTTTACAATTTTGAACAGTTTCTTTTGCAGTCTATCGTTCGTTCAGCTATCAGTAGCTAGCTTGTTGATCGCTGCCCTGTACATGGTTCTGGTTGTACTACATTTCATAATTGTGTCGGCAAAGACTTTGATAGACTCTCTACAAAATGACTGTGATGTATTGGAAAAAGCTGTTCAATTATCTGTATTTGTTCATCCCAATAAAGAGTCCCATTTATTAGAGGAATGCAGGTCTCGTTATGCTAAGTTCCGTATTCATCAGTTTGAGCACCAGCCTCGTCTTATTCAAACTCAAGTTTTTCTACCTGCGTGCTCGTGTGGAAAGACATTAGCGGGAACAGGCGAAATCGGAAGAATAGAATATCCGATTGAGGAGTAATATTGTTGCTTTTCCCCACATATCGCTTCTTCGCCGTCGATAACTTGGAATCACGATGAATGGCATCAGGTTTCACAATTGTTTTTCTACCGTGGGAACCAAAGAAGCTGATTGGTAAACATTAATCCGATTAGTAAACAAACCCAATTATCACTGAAATTTCTGTAAAACCTTAGAAATCTTTCTGATAAAATCACTCAGCAACACGACGTCGACAAGACTTGCGGTGCGATATACAGTCTGGTAGGTTTTTTGCGGTCGTGGAATCAGCCATATAGAATACAAAATATATAAACCCAGGAGCTCCTGATAAACCTTAAGCGTAAACTGACATTCACGTTTGTTCGAAGCGGTATTATAAAGTGTAGCCCGAGTGAACGCTCCCGAGAGCGTCTAGTTAAAGGATTGACAAGGTAGATGCATAAATAGAAAGTGACTAAGTTGGGATCGCAAAAATTACATTTTCCAAAAAGTGACTAAGATGGGGTCTATAATTGGCCAAAAAATAGACTAAAATGGGGTGGGGGCTCTGAGAGGCCAGCGGCACATACCCAGCAAACATATGCATTAACCCAAGTAACCCCCGGGGGCAGCAAAGAAGGCTTTGCAGTTGTGGCTGTCGGATAGAGCTTGAATTTCCTGTGCTTTTTTCACCCACCAATTATTGTGTCGTGGTATTGCTGTTTCTTTACGAATAATATACTTGCTAAAAAAAAGTCCAAACTGAACTACAAGAATCCTCTTTGATAACGCCAGGCACAACCGGTCTGTGGTGGAGACTGGTAGGATGGAGGATCCTTGCCTGCTTGAGGATTTAAAAAAAAACTCTTTGCATCTGCCACAGTCACCTACAAGGTTTACGATTTCATTTCGGAACGATGCTCTTTTCAGTTAGTTTACATGATGCCAGAATGAAATGTCATACCAGAATGATCAGAATGATTTCATTCCGTTTAAAAACCGGAATGAACTCATTCCGGAATGACTTGTGCAAGAACGAAATTTCATCTCGGTATCATGTGAAGCGATAGAGAGAAATATGTGGGGATGGACGGTGAACATGTTCTGGAATGAATGTCATTCCAGTATCGTGGAAACAGCATTGTTTACCGTTTAACAAAATCTTTCCGGGGATTCCGGTTGGAGAGTTTAAATCGAGCACGAGTTTCCTGGTTTTTTCCGGTAGAAATTTTCCAGGAGCAACTTAACTGAAAAGGTGGTTCTGCCCAATCGGGATGTTTCAAACGGAATTTCGAGTTCCATTTCCTTTCAAGTCATCTCTTTTAGATTTTGGTGTCAGTTCTAGATTCTCCCTGCAAACAGGAGTGGGTTTTGCAAATGGTAAACGACAATACCTGACAGCATTTCCCAATATTTTCGCTTTTGTTTACCAACTGTCAAAACCGTAAATTGATCCTTGAATCGACTCCGGGCCTGAAACCATCCCAGTCCCTTTTTTCGTGCTGACCTCGCAGTGATCCCCAAATAACCTTAGTAATTATTGAGTGCCATTGCCGCCAAAATTATCGTTTTGACTAGGCACTGCTTTGTTATCTACATCACATGGATTAGTCTTGATTTTTGTCTGGGATACCTGTGGTATCTCACACTGTTGCCATCGGGTTATGTTCCCTCATGTTCTCTTGGTTCGGATTGTAAAGATTGCATTGCATTCTGGATCATGTTGAAATTCTTGTAGCACTTCTAGCGATCGGCCTTCCATTTGCATTGGTGAGTGAAATTTGCTTCAAATTGATTATTTATGTTTGTTTGATATTATATCTGAAGCAAACAGTGCACACGCCACATCAAGGCGACTTACGCTCACTAAAAGCCGCTAAAACGGGAATGATTTCCGCACAGGTCCCTACTTCATTATGCACGCTGTAGCCATACTGTTTCATTCTGCAATAACAAGAACTGTTTACATGTGCATTATTCATCTGCTGCATGCATAATGAGTAGGGACCTGTGCGGAAATCTTGCCGAAGTGAATTCAAATGTTGCAGCTAAGTGGCCTGTCAAAGCCGTGAATGTCTTGATTATTCATGAAGGACCCGGTGACAAAACCTTGAACCTTTCAAATTGACAGTTTTGCTAGACATCAAGTACCGCAATTATTTTACTAAATTTTGACTAAAAGCTACAAATTTAGTCAAAGTTAACGACAGAAGCAAAAATTTAGCAGGAAAGAAAAAGCAAATTTAGCCCTTTGAAATGTATGTTTGTAATCTGTGTAATTTGCATATGAAAAATAATTGGAAACCTTTCTTATTTCGTTTCGCAATCATCACAACAAAAAATATATCCCAACTTATATTCCTTTGTATCCCTAATATAGAAAAGAAACTTCAAGGAAAAAGTGATTATTTTAAGGATAATGTCGAGGAGAAACATTCATTAGCACAAGCAAACTCACCAGACACGTGCATTCTGAGATATGATGTTTACATCTAAATCTAAATCTACATATTGTTTGTTGGCAAAATCGTCTTGGACATCACGCCAACTCTAAAATTTAGAACTCTAAAATTTTCATCAGCAAAAAGTCTAGCTCAGATAGAGCTAAGAACATCAGGTAAATCATTTATATACATAAACAACAGTAGCGGTCCTAGGACTGTTCCTTGGGGAATACCAGATGTCGTAGCTACAGGGGCAGATGATGCCTCCTCAATTGCCACTGATTGGGTACGCTGTCTTAGCGTATGTTTATTATTAGTCCTGATTCTTGTATCAGTAGGTTGCTTAACACGAAAGAAGCGTAAGAGAGCATCTCTAGCTTCTTGAGTGCTTAGCAAACCTCCCAAGTGCATCCATAACTGGATGGTTACACAGCTGCTGCATTTATCATTTCTTTCATACAGGTTAACAGCCTGATATCATCATGTAACCCATGGGCAAATGAATTGCATGTATTAGCCAATCATAGTGCACACTTTCATAAAACTATGTTATAATTCTACTTTTAGAACAGAAATGGAATGGTTATTTTCAAATGTATACAACTCCAATATTCACAAAAGAAAGCTACACATTCCGCAAAGTTTTCAAGCTATAGAAACAGATGTGCAGCTTTTCAAAGAAAAAAAGGAAGCCAATCACAAGAATTTCTTGTGTCTATTCAAGTGTTTACTGGTTATTTTTGTTCTGTGGGGGTCTCTGTATTCTGATGTCAATACCAATTATTGTCTATTCCTGTGGTCCCTCCACTCGTTTTTGAAGGATAAACCGTGGACTAATGCTTAAGTGCAGAATGATAAACATCAGTGCCTTATAATGAAAATCAAGAAGACGAAATACCTCTTACTAACCAAGTTTGAGGTCTGTACTGTAAGTTACGGATCCTCGTTTTTTCCATTGAGATTTATGGCCCAAGTATCTAATAATGTAAAATTAGTGCCTAATAACAAAACGTTGCCTAATAGTAACAAACAAATTGTCTTGGTGGCAGTGGCACCCCTTAGCTAATGTGCAAGATAAATGAAATTCATAAATTACAACATATTTATGCATGTTGATGTTAGAGCAGCATGTTGTCTCTAAGTTTAACGTGTTTCTTTATCAAGGGTTCTCGATCATGGAAACAAATGTCAAAGAAAACTTCTACAAGGGAAAGTTGCTGACACTGGATAGCACATCATCGGATGAATACGTGAAGGAAATTTATGATGAATGGGCTAAAACATATGACAAGGTATAGAAAAATATTTGTTTCTTTTAGTCTGACTCACTTGTATTAGCCGCATGGCATATGAATATTGCTCCCAAGGGGGAACGCAGCAGCGAGAGCACTCAAATCCTGTCACCAACACCAAAGTTTCCCAATCAGGATTATTTGTTGGTTTTTGGTTCACATTCTTACTCCAGGAGTCAGTTTTGTTATCTGGGCACTCCTGTCCACATCAAAGCCAGAATTTTGAAATTCTAATAACTGGTTCCCACTGGCTAGAAAGTCGAAGTTGTATGCAGAATCATAACCACTTAATTAAGTCCAATGGAAAATAAAAAAAAATGGGAGTCGTAAATGATTTTGACCATAACCCTAAGTGGGTATAGGGCCAGACACTCTCCTTCACCATGTCACACGGTCACGAGCAGCCACTGTTGCCTCGCTCCATGAGCCAAAACTCAATGCTGTTTGTTCTTTTTCTGCGGTTCTCTGCCAAGTCTCTTTCGGTCTGCCACTGCTTCTTCTTCCTTCTGCGGCCCATGTTAATACTGTCTTAAGATGTTTTTCTGGATCCATTCTGAGAACGTGACCGATGAACTTCCATCGCCGCCAGAAGATTTGCTCACTGATGGTACTGATGTTAGCCCACTTTTGAATCTCCTCATTTGAAATTTTTATAGGCCAATAGATCTTCATAAGCCTTCTCAGACTTTTATGTAGAAATCGAAAGAAAGGAGTCGTAAAAGGAAACAGTAAATTGAGCGATTCAGAGCTTCCATTTTCTTCTGATTCAATTTATAGTCCATAGGCTATGTTCACACTATAAAGGATCCACTTTGGATCGGTGATAAAATGTGCACGAATGGGCCTCCTGTTTACTCTATAGTTGCTATCCAGACAGGTTTTGTACAGCCTCTCTATGCAAGTTTTGCACCTGCTTCAGGAGCAGATACAGCTTTGGATCTGAAACGGGCTCAACTTGTACCGTCACAGTGTGAACCATTAGTTCGGTTCCATTTTCATACCATCACTTCATTTTTGTTGTTTCATGCATGAATAAAACAAAATAATAGATAAAATACCTAACCACTGTCTTTTAGTGATCATGGACCGGAATGGTGGAAACACAAGATAATACGGGTCTAAAAGTTGTATACATCAAAACTGTACCTACACAGATCAACCCTCTATTGGTACAATGGTGTATAGTGTAGACATAGCCTTATAATGCATTAAAACTGGATTATCAGAGTCCAAGGCAGAAATAGAAGCAAAAATCAATCAAATTGCTGATTCTCTGGGATTGTGATTTATTGATTTTTTCCACTCCTGCGTCTAACTATGACAATATAATCTTATTTTCACTGCAAATGGCCTGGTAACTTACCGAGCCCAGAAAGCTATTTTATGATGACTTTATTTACAACAAGAATTACAAGTTTTTTGGTTTTAAAGTTTCAGCCAGACAATTCTGTGTTTACTTTGCACTGTGGGCTGGTTTGTATATTCGATAGACTCTTACTTTCAAAATGAGCTCCGGTAAAGTTATCAGGACAGAGAGACATGGGCTTCGAACCTGGGAGGAATCATGGATTCTGCCATTTACTCCATCAATTGATTTTTCAGCAGATCATATCAATCTGCTTTTCAAATTAGACTGCGAGTCCGTCTTGAGTGGAAGTTTGCTTTGAAGAGTTAATCTAACTCAGTTTTTTTTTTGAGCTAATTTAAGCTAATGCCAAGTAGGTATACAGATCAGCAGTTTAAGAGAATTATTAAAGATTATTAAATTATATAGTGTAACTGATGATCAGTTACCATTTTATTTCTTTTACTATCTTGTATTTATATCAGAAGGAATGCAGACTTGTTATTATAGGGTGGTAGCAGCACACCCTGAGCAATAATGACAATGACATAAGAGTGGCAGCAGCATACCATGAGCGATAATGACAGTGACATAAGGGTAGCAGCAGTACACCCTGAGCAATAATGACAGTGACACCAGGGTGGCAGCAGTACACCCTGAGCAATAATGACAGTCACATAAGGGTCGCAGCAACACACCCTGAGGAATAATGACAATGACATAAGGGTAGCAGCAACACACCCTGAGGAATAATGACAATGACATAAGGGTAGCAGCAGTACACCATGAGCAATAAAGACAGTGACATAAGGGTGGCAGCAGCACACCCTGAGCAATAATGACAGTGACATAAGGGTGCCAGCGGCACACCCTAAGCAATAATGACAGTGACATAAGGGTGGCAGCAGCACGCCCTGAGCAATAATGACAATGACATATGTGTGGTAGCAGCACCCCTGAGCAATAATGACAATGACATAAGAGTGGCAGCAGCATACCATGAGCGATAATGACAGTGACATAAGGGTAGCAGCAGTACACCCTGAGCAATAATGACAGTGACATCAGGGTGGCAGCAGTACACCCTGAGCAATAATGACAGTCACATAAGGGTCGCAGCAACACACCCTGAGGAATAATGACAATGACATAAGGGTAGCAGCAGTACACCATGAGCAATAAAGAGAGTGACATAAGGGTAGCAGCAGTACACCCTGAGCAATAATGACAGTGACATCAGGGTGGCAGCAGTACACCCTGAGCAATAATGACAGTCACATAAGGGTCGCAGCAACACACCCTGAGGAATAATGACAATGACATAAGGGTAGCAGCAGTACACCATGAGCAATAAAGACAGTGACATAAGGGTGGCAGCAGTACACCCTGAGCAGTAATGACAGTGACATAAGGGTGGCAGCAGCACGCCCTGAGCAATAATGACAGTGACATAAGGGTGGCAGCAGAACACCCTGAGAAATAACGACAGTCACATAAGGGTGGCAGCAGTACGCCCTGAGCAATAATGACAGTGACATAAGGGTGGCAGCAGCACGCCCTGAGCAATAATGACAATGACATAAGGGTGGCAGCAGTACACCCTGAGCAATAATGACAGTGACATAAGGGTGGCAGCAGTACACCCTGAGCAATAATGACAATGGCATAAGGGTGGCAGCAGCACACCCTGAGCAATAATGACAGTGACATAAGGGTGGCAGCAGCACACCCTGAGCAATAATGACAGTGACATAAGGGTGGCAGCAGCACACCCCTGAGCAATAATGACAATGATATAAGGGTGGGAGCAGTACACCCTGAGCAATAATGACAATGATATAAGGGTGGCAGGAGTACACCCTGAGCAATAATGACAATGACAGAAGGGTGGCAGCAGTACACCCCTGAGCAATAATGACAGTGACATAAGGGTGGCAGCAGCACACCCCTGAGCAATAATGACAGTGACATAAGGGTGGCAGCAGCACACCCCTGAGCAATAATGACAGTGACATAAGGGTGGCAGCAGCACACCCCTGAGCAATAATGACAATGATATAAGGGTGGGAGCAGTACACCCTGAGCAATAATGACAATGATATAAGGGTGGCAGGAGTACACCCTGAGCAATAATGACAATGACAGAAGGGTGGCATGCAACGCAATATGGCAGGCATGTACCCATACCAGTAGTCCAGCTTTATTGAAACAAGGGCGGGGTGAGATGGGGAAATTAGGGACTACGAGAACTAGAATAGTATAACATAGTACAGTATGTGCGTATGTTGAAATAACTTGAGATCACAGCTTGTATGGGCTGATAAGAAAATACCAAAACAAATCTATTACACAGTGCCACATAATCCGGGATTATGTGGACCTGTGTTTGGAAAGGCAGGTATGCAGTCGTATACTTAGAATGACATAGACGATGAGATTGTAACGCCAGTTCGGATATAAGAGAACCAAATTGTCTGACAGTTGCCAGTTGCCAGTTGCACAAATACAAGATTGTAGGAACATGCATGAAAGCGCAATGTGCTCAAGCGGTTAACTTCGTTTAACAACTAAATGTCCATTGTACACAACGAACTACAAGAACATTCCATTGACAGCAACTTAAAAATAGAAAGTTACCGGTTCTTCAATGAAACGGTCCATTTTTAAGTCGGTTTCTATCGAATATTTGTGTTCTATCTGGTCAGCTAGCTAGCTAACTGGCTACCTACCTACCTACCTACCTACTTACCTAGCTAGCTAGCTATCTTTCATTCTCTGTGCATTCTTTTTTTTTCCTACAGACTACAGGAGAGGCCGGTTACGTGGCCTACAAGACGTGTACTCCATTCTTCGACCAATTGTTACGTGAAATTTTCGGAGAGAAGAGAAAAAATATGAAAATTCTTGATGCTGGGGCTGGAACTGGGATTGTAGGCAAGGTCCTTCAAGATGCTGGTTATACCAACATAGATGCACTGGACATATCGCAGAAAATGCTGGACGAGGCTGAAAAGTTGAACATCTACATGAAGTTCATTTGTGCACCACTGAGTGCTGATCCCATTGTTGATATAGCGAATGGAGAATACGACGCGTTAATCTGTGTTGGAACACTGACGGTTGGTCACGTGAAACCAGTCGCATTCGATGAGATATTACGACTTGTAAAACCTGGTAAATATGTTTGTCCAAATTTGATTTCTCTTACGATCTTCGCTTTTAAAAACCTAGGGTAAAACAAAACAGCATTGGCAAGCTCTGAAGGAGTTCAACAAGGCGGTACTGTTTGTTTTACTATACAGTGTGGTTCTAACTTTTTCATTTGTGGTTCAAACCATGCAATGTAACCATTCTTTGGAAAGCTACTGGAGAGTACTGTACTGTGGTACTGTTTGTGTCACTATAAAGTGTGGTTTAAAACCATGCAGTGTGCCCACACTTTGAAAACGGTGTAAATTGTACCACCGTTGGATCAAGGAGTAGCTGATGTTTCACATCACAGCGCAAGCCCTTCGTCAGAGCATTTGGTTCTGCCCAACTTTCATCCTAAGAGACGATTTTACTGATCGCAAACGCTGTTTTCCTTTTGCAGGTGGAATCATTGGATTCACTCTTCGTAAGGATGTGTATAACGAAACAGTGAGACACGACATATACCAGGGAACCCAGAAATTTGGCTACCGAAAAAAGATGGACGAGTTAGAAAAACAGAAGAAATGGAAGCTTCTTAGGTGCGATCTTGTCGACTACCACATAGCTATGGATGAAATGCGTGCAAAATGCTATTCCTTAATGTATCGAGTGTTATAGCTCAAGTCTTTTGGAATTAATCGACCAAAAACTTTGGTTGAAATACTGACTGGTCGGAAATTAATCATGTGAAAAGTCATCGCAGTTATGATGCACACGGCACACACGAGCCACAGGAGGCCCACACAAGCCACAGGAGGCCCACACGGATGAAGCTTATCGCGGTTTTAGTAACATGAAGCACCTTGGAGTATTGTTAATTCCCCCTCCCCCCTGGATGGGATGCCAGTACAACTCAGGGTTACCCTCAGCATTATGTCGCTGGTTCCCATTTATACACCTGGGTGGAGAGAGACAGTGTGGACTTAAGTTTCTTGTCTAAGGAAACAACACAGTGCTATCACCAGGGCTCGAACCTCGGACCTCCTACTCGGAAGTCCGACATGTTAACTACCACACTACCCCCCCGTGTCTCCACAAACAGCTGCGAACGAGACGCTTTACTTTCGACTTTCGCAACTTTCCGTATATAACTGCAATGATCTTTCACGTGTTAAATATTTTCTCCGCAGTTCAAATATATGTAATTTCATGCATTCATTCAAATATATTCGGAAATTGTGAGTTATATACATCTTTCGACAATTGTAAGAGGGAAGGAACAGAACATTTCGTGTTCAGAGGATTTACCGTGAAAACACTTAGCGTCGTAATAAGATAGGATAGGATGTATTGTACTCTGTTGTTATTATTAGTGTAATTATTATTTTCTTTTTTTTAGAGATTTGTTGAGTTATGGGATTTTGACAGGGATTTATATATAATAAAACTACATAAACTAAATTCTTCATTGAAGTGCATGATTTCCTTCGTAAGGGCGCTATTTTTAAAGCTTCTTGAGAGCTGCGCATGGGTGAAATTAAATGTTTAAATCACATGACCGCTGTCTTTTAGCAATCGTGGACGTGTATAGTGTAAACGATTGAAAATACGAAAACCACTTCAGTGTGAACAGCAGTAAAATTTGCACGGATCCAAACTGTACCGGTACACAGGAAATGGTGCGCAATAGTTATTAAGGGTTTTCCTACGCTACCCTACCCCTATGAACTTTTGACTTCGTCTTTCCTACACTGCCCTACCTCTATCAACTTTTGACTTCGTCTTTCCTACACTACCCTACCCCTATCAAGTTTTGACTTCGTCTTTCCTACACTACCCTAGCCCTATCAAGTTTTGACTTCGTCTTTCCTACACTACCCTACCCCTATCAACTTTTGACTTCGTCTTTCCTACACTACCCTACTCCTATCAAGTTTTGACTTCGTCTTTCCTACATTCTCGCGCACCTACAGTGGGCATGCGGGTAAAAGAATGCAAAAGTCGCAAAAAAGTATTGTTTAGGAATTGAACGAGATAAATTTAAGTCGAATGATGTTTCATTATGTTAAAACTCTTTGGGTTCAGGACTCCGGACGCTTGTAAGGATAAACAACATGAGCGGTCCTAAAAGCCATGAAAAGGGACTTTTACCGGACTTGCGATTGATAACAGTAGATGAAGTGGTTTGGTTCGCCAACTCAACTGATCTGTACAAACAAATATTTGTGCAAATTTTTCGACTTTTGTAACAGTGAAAATAGGCTTGAAAATTGAAATCTGACGGTTTCCTCTCGTACTATGCTAAAATTCACTGTACGGCGTAATTGACTAAGAGAACAACCTCTGCTTTGCCTTTCCATTTGACACTAAACCGGTAAAAATGTGTCAAGTGTCCTTTGTCGGACATTTTGGTGATGCATCAGGAGCCCTGGTCTATTTTTTTGGAGAACGCAGCCCAAGCTCAACCCGCGAGAGGCCTGGGCACGAACACTAGCACTTAGCAGAAAGAAACTCGATTTTTGGTAGGTTGGGTCAGGCACCGGATACGCAAGATGTCATCAGTTGTATCCATTTTTACAGTTTATCATAGAGAAACAGTGTGCAGTTACAAGTATAATTATTATGTGCGTTTCTTGCACAAGGAAACAACGTGGTTCCATTGGTTGGCTTTGAAACTTCGTACGAGCGCATCTAAAAGGATCCGAATGCGTGCGCACTTTTTTTTTCTTCCAAGTGCAAAGAAGTCTCTTCATTTTCCGAACAGAGACTCGCGCTGCTTTTTTTTTTTTTTTTTCAGGTGACGTACACCTTTGCTCTCTATCGATAAACGGACGGCTGATCGCAGGTTACTCTACTCGGTAAGTTACCTGTCATGCAGCCGTGTTAGAAGTAAGATGGAGAATTGTTAACGCTTCTAATCGTGCCCAGTCGCATGACGCATCATACTGAATCCGTCAAGTATTTCGATTGTAGACAAAGGCGATACGCACTGTGAATTCAACAGGAATCAAGGTCAAACATAACTTCTTTGGGCCCTGGGCTAAAAGAGAAAACGAAAACCACAACCGCATGTCTCCTCGTTGTCCAGTGAAGCAATCTCAATTCCTGACACAGACATTCGAATCCATTTACTAATCCCTAATGGCCTAGTTTAGGGTTATCCACATTATGCTCACAATTTTCACTATTATGCTGATTCTTTATGCTCAAAAAATCTTACTATTATGCTCAAAAAGTTCCACTATTATGCTCAAAATTATGCCGGCATAATGTGGACAACCCTACTCCCAGACTCCCAGTCGCCCCAAGTGGCCACGTCCGTTTCCTGTGGTGAAGGGCAGTCTAGGACTCTTGGCCCTAGTCTATTGTCACGCATATTTCTCCACAAGAAATCAGGAATCCCAATTTCGAGATTGTACCTAACTCCAATGTATTTATTTATTTTCGATATTTTGACATATTTCCGGGAATTTTTCTTGCTATTATGCTGGCATAATGCTCGATGCTGATTCCTCACTGTTGTGCTCAAAATTATGCCGGCATAATGTGAACAACCCTAGCCAACGCTAGTAGACTTATACTAAATTAAAAGTCAATAGAGCGTGAGCGCCATCGATATGCCAAGCTTAGAAGTAACGACTTTTATTGACGGTAGCGGGCGGTCAGTGAGTTATCCCACACAATCAGTGGCATGGTTGGTTAGGAACGCGTGCTCCGTAGGCTAAGGCAGAGTTATCTTTTTTAGAAAGGAACTCTGCCTTTTGGTGTTTTTCTAAATTACTTTTGCTAACGGAACACCTCGATGTAGTTTGAATTTTTTGCTCGTAAAAGCACGAAACCAATAATAATTTTTTTTCCTGAAACCTGCTACATTTTTAACTAAAAAATGATAATGACGCGTGTTCAATATGATAACCGACCAACCAAACATTTAGCATAAAAGTGTTTAACAAATACATTTCGGAATCGAAGGATTGCGGTCCTTATTATTTGCGGGCGATATGTGGCCAATAAACATCCACCTCTTTCGGCATATTTGGGTGATGATAGAGTCTGTGTTGGCTCGTCTCAGGTCTCCTTGGATGGCATGTAGTGTGGGGATAGTTTCTAAAGAAACTGGTGCTGCGTCGGTGGGGAATTGAAGCACAAGAAATTGGGTAAATCAAACGAATTGATAAAGTACGTTATACCACCGTAACGTAAAAGGGGGGTGCTGACGTTTCGAGCGTTAGCGCAGAATACCCGTCCACTTCATTTACATGTGTCGGGGGCTTTTGAAGAACGAGGTATATCACAATGGACTCTTTTGTTATTCATCAGTATGTAAATAAGTGGACGGGTATTCTGAAGTCTAGCCGCGTTAGCCCTTAGCCAGAGCGAATGACGAAGGGCTAACGCTCGAAACGTCAGGACCTCCCTTTTAGCTTACGGTGGTATAACTTACATATCAATTCGTTTGATTATCCCAATTGCTTCTCCTAGTGGATGGCAACAGGTTCTTGCCACTTGATCTTGAACATGCGTCGTAGGCGCTAGCTTAGTCACAAGCGCAAATTTCTGATCCCTGTAGCAGGATAGGACAGATGAGATTCTTACATTACAACGTTTATCTATAGACTCATTTTGTTTTCTTCCGGCAACTCGTTTTATTTTATTTTTTTTAATTTTTGCAAACTTCACTTCTGGTACGAGCGTTAAGCCCTTATGAGATTACAGCGATAGATCACACATACTTGCCCAATACTCTGACAAATTTATGCACAGTGTTGTATTGACATGCATTGCGTTGTATTGTGTCATTCTAGAATGCATTGTTGAACTATTGTTATGGCCATAAAATACAGCACAATGCTATGCATAAAATTGTCGGACTATTGGACATTAAGTTACCCTCAGATCACAAAGCATAACGCGTTAAGGGTAAATATAAATGCCTTAGATGCAAAATATCCCCTTCAAAAGTAGAATACCCAAAGCAATACTTTAAGTTCAATAAATCAACTCATGCTCTTACAGTATTGTGGTGTTCTCTGGGTTTACAGTTAGGCTAATCCTTCTCGCTTCTACGAGTCTGTGTTCAAGAAGGGGCGAGTTAACTATCTCATTCGTAGAAAACGAAAACGAGTGGTAAAATTGTTTAAATAGAAACCAAATAAAATACTACCGTTGATTTTATACCAATATATATTGACTTCTGTAACTTAAAAACTATCTTCTTCCAAGCGCCCCCCTCCCCCCCCCCCTCCCCCCGCGGGCGCTGCCGTTTTCCCTGCTCGTCCATTGCTAAAATAAAAATAATCGGGAAGAGATGGTGGGTTCGTAGCCAATCAGTATGCGAGTTGGTTTCTACTGAACAATTTTATAAAATAACAAAGGTGTACTAAGAACTTTAATGTTGAAGAACATCATGATTAGACTAGTTTTTTCTTTTTTTTTTTTCTACACAAGTTCCATGTTAAAGGTCCTATCACCTAGCGCATTATAAGTTCAAATATGGAAGTGCAAGTTGTAATATAATGCCCCAGGGGGGGAACTCCCATATGGAATGGACGGGGATGCTCGTCGTGTCGCTTAGGGGTGTAAATTTCGGATTTTGGTCTCGCTTAGGGTGTTATGGGCAAAATGTCATTATTTTTAGCCGTCAAAGTCTCGTTAAGGGTTGCACGCGAAGAAATAACAAAACAGAAAGAATTTTGATTTTTTATATTTACTCAATTCATATAAACAAAGTTTTCCATACCATTAATATCTCAAGTCCACTGTAACAAAATGTCTTTGTCTTGGTCTCTTTTAGGGGTCTGCATGAGCTTTGGCCACGCCCAGATTGGTCTCTTTTAGGGGTTAAATTCAAAATTTCCGACGATCATCCCCGTCCACTCCATATGGGAGTCCCCACCTCGGTATAATGTGACCTGCATGTTCCAATCACTATATTGTCCTGATAAGTCTCATCATTCACTTAATTAGTAATCCACGGTCCCTGAGGCTTACTAAAACCTTGTTTACTGCCTCTCTAGCGGCTTCTTGGCCGTCTTGATGATTCATTGAATTCATACTTATTCCACTAAGCAAATCTCTAGCTGTTCCATCATAAACCCGTGGCTTCTGAAAGAAATTGAACCTGCCATTTGCACTAAAATAGATTGTTCGGCCCTTGTAATGAAGCTGAAAAACAAAAAGAAAAAACCCTCTATTACGCCATCACCCTCTAAAAGGCCGCACCCGTCCCTCTAGAAGAAGAAAGTTATTTAGCCACCTCTCTTTCCTTAATTAAGAATGGTGAAATGTAGTACCATAACAATTATTTATTCATGTCTAAGCAGTTCAGTTCGTGGCATTTTGACACCACTGATTTGCGAAATGATAAACAAGAAATCATAAGTAACAAGACTGTGGACCCTCTTGGTAATTGCTAATTTGTACTTTCAGAGTTTCTGAATTCTGTAGTGTACAGATAAGGGATAGGAAACCCTCGAATCGATCTACAGAAGTTAAAATCTCCAAATGAATCTAGAAATGCTTCATTTAGCTTGTAGTAAATGGGCAACCTGCTTCTATTAATTTAAGCTGCCCTCTATGATAAGCCACCCCAATATGTATCCGAAATAAAGAAGCCACTCAAGTGGATCAGATTTTCCATTATTTCTAGAGAAATGATACTAAAGGAATTAAGAGTATTCAAGCAATCATAGTATCCTATGTGTGACAGCTTGGTAAAGAAACATATTCCAGCTGGTATGATCTTGGACAGCCCAGGCTAACTTACCAAGAAAGTAGGGCTTAATTTAATTGTAGCTATACAGGTATTCACTGACTTATAAGCCCAGTCAACATGACTGCACTTTCTGTTGTTGCACTCTTAATTGTTTAACATCTGTTGCAACAAACCAACCTGACCAGATCCACCATCTGGGGTTAATAGTAACATCCTGCTCAGAACTCCTTTAAAATCATCAGCTGCAGGTTTCAGGGAATTTTCTAAAGGTCTTAGTGCTATGCAACAAAAACAATTAAACATGTTAATATTTAAAAATTTTACTCCAAAAAGTGATCACTATTTCATCCTTCCTACAATATTAGTATACATCAACTCTGCAACATTGGCATTTACAGCAGTCTGATTGGCTCATCACATCTCAGTATATTCAACACTATTCACTATTCACCTCCTACGATGTAAAATTGCTGGGGAATCTGGGAATATTGAGCAAGTAAGTTTTGATAAAATAAAATAAAAGACGGGCATTAATTCTAATGCTCTTTAACTGTTTCCAAGCTATATGAGGCAGAGGTTTCTTTATTGGTTTATACCTTAAAACCGTATTCTTTTTAACCTTGGTGAGTGGTGGCTTTAGAACATTCATTGCCACTTAATTCACCTCAATTTCAGAGGATAATAATTACTATGCTACCAATAAAAGTATAAAGAATTGACAACTGTATTACTAATGCAAAGATAATTGACTATATATTACCATCATATTCTCTTAATCAACACATGAGGGAGTATATGACAGTCAGTGCCTCAGAAGACACTGAAACGCTGGATGTGAAAAGGTTCAATAAATTTAATGCAAAGTTAGAGTAAGAGATGGGCTCCTGCCATGACTAATTGCAACACAATTAACTTTTTCCCAAAGATGAAGATTCAAACATGAAAATGGTCTGGACGTATAAATTTGATACCTCGACTAGCCATAGCAGTTGTTGTGCAAGCTTTAGCACCAGTGGCATTGTAATGGGACCAGTTTTGAAATACAAAGGGATTCTTCAAAATATTTGCCACAACTGAAGCAGCCATCACACTGGCAAAAGGCCTCCATTCACCAGTTGCTGTTTTGGTGTCATCTGCATAATCTGAGATGCCTTTAATGACAACCCACTCCATTTTAAGGTCAGCTGCTGCTGCGTAAACTCCTGTGTGAAGAAAAGTGAAGTACCAGGTTGCTTATTAATTCCAGGTACATTTCGGGAGTGGCTTATTAAAAGGGGGTAGCTAAACTGATTTAGCTAAATACAGCATTTATTTGGAAATCTTAATTTTTAGTACTTTCAAGGCTTTTATTTTCCTCCTTCTTGATGATGTTGTATTACAGGAAACCAGAAAAACTGAAAGCTGATAAAAGGCTACCTGCAGTCTTGTAACATATAAATCAAGATGGGTGAGACTTCTGAGCCGGGGGGGGGGGGAGGGATGGTACTCCCAAATATGGGCTATATAGGTATGTGCTGCAGGATTAAGTATGATTTTTGAGGCTCTCTATCCTTAAATAGAATATCATTTTTGCCCATTCTGGCAAAGTGTTCCTGCATGGTGTGATCCTTAAATAGGGTGCCTAAAATAGCAGTGGGTAATACCTAGTTAAGCAGAAAACAAATGATCTGTTAAAGTTAAAGCATTTACAAAACGATTTTATAAAGATTGTGTTTTTCCGTGGCAGTATTAATTAGTTGTTGTTTGTCATGTAACGCTATTCTTAGTTTTGTTTTTCCCTAGCTAAGGGTGTCATTTTTCATTTTTGGGCCTTAAATAGGGTATCAATTCTCATTTGCTTCATCCTTAAATGGGGTCAGGGTTTAAGACCCTTCGCAGCACACACGTATCCGAAATTTATGGGAGCCTCAGTTGTCATAGAACGATACATAGCCAATAGCAAGAGAGGTGCAATTTAGTGCATAGGTTGTGATAATATGTAAACTGCACCTACAATTGGCCAATAATATTCGACATAATAAGCCTTTCCTCTTATAGAGGTCACAGATATCATGCTACAAACATATGGTTTATTCCCTGAATCAACGTTGCAGTGTCACAAATTGAAACTGCCTCAATGTTCATTAATTTCACCAGTGAATTGTGCATGATACGTTTTTGTTAGAAGAGGGGAGTGGCCTGAAAATTTCTTTCTGAAAAGAGGGGTGGTCTATTCCAGAGGAGTGGCTAACACAGGATTTATGGTAAATGGTTATAACTGACCCACCTCTCACTCTGAGATGTCACAATAATAAATGGAAATAAGACAAGTTCACAGAAGCAACATCAAAGGCACATGGACAGGAAAATGTACAACATAACAGGACTGTCTTGGGTGATTTTTGATCCCTTTTGCAACTCTATATATTTTACATCGGGTTTTTCCCGACACCCCATCGCGAACACACATGTACCTATCCCTCGAGTTACAGGCAGGAGTAGCACCTTCTGGGTCTGAACACCACAAGGCCACGATAATAAAACGAACAGTTCTTTTGTGTACTGTCAGCATGCTAATAATTTCTGTTCTGTCGTTCAAAAAATACTCACATTCACACTGCAAGCTATCGTACTTAGCAAGATAAACACGTGGGCACTAAGTAAGAAAAAGACAGAGGGAACCATCACCTTCTCCTTCCATTTCGATTGCAATAGCGTTGGGGTACAATTGAACAAGTTCCTCCCGCTGCCAACCAGAAGCAACCAGTTCGGGACCGCTCAAGAATTCACCATCGCAATGTACTTTCACATCTCTTACTTCCGGGTGTTTTAGGGGAGCTTTCCAGCCTAATCCAGAATGGAGTATGAGGTCGGCAATATCTCTGCTTACATGTGTTGAATAACCACGAGGTTCAACTCGGCCTTCTGTGATTTTCTTGTGTGCGTAGGTTGTCAGCTTTGCTGATACAACCACGTCTCCCAACTTGACCTTCTTGGAATTCAATGCACCGGCAAAACCAACATTGAACACCGCTTTTGGCCTTAATTCAGTTACAGCGTTTTTCACCGTAATCAACGAACCTCTTACGTTGTTAGCGCCTTCAAAGCACCGTATTAAAGCGACTTTCACTTTCCCAACTTGACTTCTTCCCATTTGTCCGAAAACGACAATGCCTAGGCCATAGCGATAGCTTTGAAAGCGATTTTCCAAGTACGAGTAACAACCCAGAAACTCGCAGTCCTTAACTGTCACCAACAAAATATCGATCGGTACGAATTCATCTCTCCATTCGTTAAGCGGATCTTCGACATCTCCCAGCTTTGCTAGAGTGAAACTCAATTCTGGTGGCGCAATTTCCACTTGGTTTTGCATTCTTCTTCTCGGAGTTTGAGGAATAAGCTCAGATACTTCCAGTTCTACTATAACGCCAGTCTGGCAACCAAAAGGAAGACTATAATCCCGGCAATGGTATCGTTTTATACTTTTTTTCGCAGTAACAACCGAAATCGAAAGGAACTCTGATGTTTAGGTACTTTCTGGGGAATTCCCGGACCCCGTAGCCTGCGTAGCAAGCGTTTCCGTTTCCGTGCTGTTTCGTTTCATTCTCGTGCGGCCAAAACCGAGAATCTCGTTCCTCGATCTTTCTTTGTATAGGTAATCACATGATTTCGCGTGCAATTTGGGATAAATCAGCACAAGTAAATTTTTCAAAGGCTAACCAAATTGCACGAGCCCGTAGGGCGAGTGCAATTTGTAGTCTTTGAAAAAATTTACGAGTGCTGGTTTATCCCAAATTGAACGAGAAATCATGTGATTACTTGTTAATAATATACATGCAAAAATTTAATGTCAACTTTCTGCACTCAATTTCAACTTTTTGCACTCAATTTCAGTTTTCTGCACTGTTTGGGATTAATTGACGTGCTCTCAGCCAATGAGCATGTTGAAATTTTTGCATGTATATTATTAGCTCCGAAGCAGCACGGAAACGGTTGCTACGCAGGCTACGGACCCCGTGGATGACTACTGATAGAGAGAGCCAATCGAGTGAGGTTGCCCTCGAGACAGCTGCTACCTGTAATTTTGTATAGACAGCATACTCTGGTTTCAGGTCTTCTCGTGGAATATTCCCGCGCATTTCTCTTCGAAACCGGAAATTGGCATTTTCTATCCTTGAAGTACATATATCTATATAGAAACTGCGGTTGAAAATGTAATTGAAGAATTGACCTTCAAAGCATTAATCCAATTTTAGCTTCGCGATTTAGTCTGGAAAAGAACAGTCTGGAACGGGATTGGGACAAACGACATCGAGAATATCGGTGC
Source organism: Ricordea florida (assembly GCA_949710005.1). Lineage (NCBI taxonomy): Eukaryota > Metazoa > Cnidaria > Anthozoa > Corallimorpharia > Ricordeidae > Ricordea > Ricordea florida. The sequence continues at coordinate 22,277,925 of OX453284.1, forward strand.
TATGCTCTACCAGCTGAATTTATTAACAGTTTTCTTTGCTGGAAGCTGGTAAATAGTTAGTTCATGTGTCCATATATACTTACGTTGTCGTCAAAAGACTCATAAAGTTTTATTCCAAGATTTTTCTATCGATCTATTGCCACACAATAATACACCAACATGCTAGAAAAATAACGCTCCCACCATACAATATTCGTTATTTGGCGTAACTTGTACAATTTTAAAATTTAACGCAAATTAATTTGAAAGTCAAATTATTTTTGCTAACTAAGCACCTCAGGCTAGGTTAACATATGGAATCGTTTTTGTTCGTTCGTTCAATGACATATAGCCTGGTACTGATATTATTCATGAAATGTGGCTGCTTCATTTCTAGTGACTCGTGTTCAATATAACAACCCAGCGAAAAATCTACTTCGTGAATTGAAATCTTTGAATGCATCAAAACTACATTTAGCATATAAATGCTTGTAATTAACAAATAAATTTCGGAATTGAACGATTGCGGTGATCGAAATTAATTTAATAAAAAGAAAATAATTAAGTGTTATGTCCAAAGTAGCAAGTAGTTCTTCGCCGGTGAATGAGTGTTGGTGTTTTGAACTGACCAAAGCTTGCGTAAACACTTGAATCTGGTATGTTCACAGCGTTGTTGCAGGATGAATGAGAAAATCGCAGAGCCCCTATTCTTTGTTAATTTTCGGCAGTGTTCACATCGTGCATATTCCCGAATCAATGCTTTCTGCGGCATCAGAGTCGTAAAGCTCGTCAGCCATACTGTCTCCCACTGCTTTCATCATGTTCTTTATCTTTGATCGCAGGCTTATCATTTGACGAGCAAGATCCTTATCCTGTGACTTCATTTCCTGTAGCTCCTTTCGAAGCCAAATCATGGCGTTTTCTAGATCGGCTCGTCTTTCTGCACTTGAAGCCCCTTCTCGCTGAATAACGGGAATGTTGTTAAGTTGATCTTTTCTTTTTGTGTTCTCTTCTTCATTAGTAAGAACTCTGGACTCTTGCTTGTCTTGAAAGGACACATGTTGCTTGAGATCGTCTGTTTCATTCATATTCAAGCAGACGTCGAGTACACGCACAAACCAACTGTTTTCAAAATAGTCCATTCAAGATATTGTCCTGATCTGAAAAAAAGAAATCATAAATCACTTGACTGGCACTCTCTAGCCAATCGATAAATGTTAATTCCAACCACAATCGGAGAATGTACGTACGTCCAGCAATAGAAGTCATGAACTTTACACTGCACGCATATTTCCGCAGTTTGCACATTAATTCAATTACTCATTGACAATGCTATTGTCTGTCAACCAATCATTTCGCTTAAATTTTCTCTATAAATTGCACCGTTTCGTTTTCGTAACTCTTCCAAAAAAACCTATTTAAAATTCGGTATCGACTCGTTTTGTGTACTCTTGCGGAGCAAAAACTTTCAAATTTATTCTTTTTTGTTGCCTTACGGACCTATCATGTCAGCAGACATAACGAACAAGACATGCGCGTAACCATTACACTTTCAAAATGGTGGATGCATACCTTATTTTTTCTCAAGTTTCCTCTTAAAATTCATGGATAGCCTACATTAAGCCGGACTAAAAGATGAAGTATGCCTTCAGTTGCTAAACTGGTCAGCATCAATCAGTTGAAAGAGAACATCAATTTTATTTTCTTAATTTCAGGCTAAACATCGACGGGTTGTTAGTGTATTTCCCATACGACTATATTTATCCGGAGCAGTATTCGTACATGGTAGAACTGAAAAGAACGCTCGATGCAAAGGTATGCATAATAATCTATTTATTAGCTTGGTTCTCAGAAAGTGCATTGTGCCCATATACATAGTAATAAACAGATGAGGGAATCACATGCGTAGTTGTTCGTGTGTTTGATAAAGGGTTCAGTTGAAGCCATTATACAACTCTCGAAACGTCCCGAATCAGTGATCAAGAACACATTAGGTCGCGGCTAGATTTCTGTATGACCCCATACGTCATTATGCATGCTGTAGCTGTATTGTCTAAGATAATGCACGGACAAACGTTTGATGTTTGCATACAACGAAACAGCACGACTACAGCATGCACGAGAAGTAAATTATTGGGGTGATGTTTAAGAAATCGATACGAATAGTGACAGAATATTTACCGAGCTAAGAAGCAGCGAGATGAATAGGCAAGATTTCCGCACCGGTCCCTACTTCATTATGCATGCAGCAGATGAATTGTTTAGGGTAATGCACATTGCAGAATGAAACAGTATGACTACAGCATACATAATGAAGTAGGGACCTGAGCGGAAATCATTCCGGTGAATATTCCTACTGAGCCACTTGCAATTTTATTGTCATTCATTTGCACTATTGTTTGGTGCTGCCCTGGTCAACGTTTCACTGTGGTAGTGTTTTGCTGAAATTCCCCTAGTAAAACCTTTTTGAAAAAGCTATAACGCAGAATCAATGGCGACCGTATTTCGGTAGCTTCGATGCCCTGGCTGTATTCACCTCCAAGGAGGTTGATAGTGTTGAATATCCCAAGGTGGAGAGCCAATCAGATTAATCAAAATGCCCAGGTTGCTGAGTTGGTATATACTAAAGAAAATTATCCTAGATCCTGCCTAAACAAACAATATATGCACTGCCTCGAGTCCCAGAAACAAGGGAGGTACGACTTGACGAGGTCTCATAAAATTAGAGGTTACAGTACTTTTAAAAGATGTGAATATGTGTTTGTAGGTAAGTACTCAGTTACATTGATTTTCTTCCCCTCTGTAGGGCCACTGTCTCTTGGAGATGCCTTCTGGGACTGGCAAAACGATTTCACTATTATCTCTGATTGTGGCATATATAATGGTACATTTTAATATGTTATGACAGCCAGACTAGAGACATAAAGCTGTAATGATAGCAGTTTGATTATAACCTCCATGTTGTAGGAGAACAGGATCATAGTAGTCTTAAGCAGAAGTTTTCATAGTCTTTGTTCTTTTCAAGTATTAATAAATTAGAAGCTGCGATTTTGTTTCCATGATAACATTCAGCGGGTGTTGTGTGTCAAGAGTGAATCTGATGATGCATGTATTCCTTAAGATTTTTTACAGACTTATTAAATATTACTATTATTATTCTTCTGTTTTTTATCTTCAGTTCTCATATGTTACTGTAAGAAGATTGGATAATGATGACTTGAATGTCAAATTCTTGCCTCATGTTTCAGGTCAAACCTCTGGAGTTGTCTAAGCTGATTTACTGTTCTCGCACTGTACCAGAGTTAGAAAAAGTGAGTAAAATAAACTTAAATTTGCTCATGGAAACACATTTCTAGGTTTGTGAAAGGTATAGAGGTTTTCATTGCTCAGAACATCACAAGATTGATGCAGGAAATCAAAGAGCTTGAAAGATTTTCTTATTAAAGCACCAACATGTGATTTTGATTGGATGTATAACAGGCATGTTCAGTCCAGTGAAGTCTCAGTCATTTCAGTTTACCCCAAGTAAAAATCATCCTTTATCTCTAGTTGGGAGTTGGAAGTGACACCCCTTGACTTTGTCCAAGTTTATCCTGGCTAATGGTTGGTTTACAGACAAGGTAAAGGCACACACGAGCCAGAGGCCCACATGGCCGGAGCTTACCCTGGTTTCACTAGCATGAAGCACCTGGGAGTATTATTACTCCCCCTGGATGGGATGCTAGTCCATCGCAGGGTCACCCCCAGCATTATATCGCCAGTACCCACTTACACACCTGGGTGGAGAGAGACAGTGTGGTGTAAAGTTTCTTGTCTAAGGAAACAACACAGACACTAGCTTAGTAATAAAAGGGTCTTTCTTCTAAAACATAACTGGACATTTGTCTCCCAGTTACAGTGTGCCTACTGAAACCAAGGTCAGCCAAACAAATTTTCATCAAATTATCCAATCACAATTGGATATCCAAACAATAGAGTTGCTACAAAATTAAAATGTTAAATCTATTTCACTTAAAATGCATATAATTTGCTGTGTACAAAACATATTGAGATTGAAAAAGAATCATGTTAGTCAGTAGAAACTCCCAACAAATCTGTTGTTCAGCATCAAATTTGAATGAAAATTTATTTGGATGGCATTGGTTCAAGTGGTCACATTGTAACCAGGAAATGGCACAGCCCTGTGCTAAAACGAGTAAAACAGGAATTGCTAGAACCCTTTCATCCTGTATTTCTCTTTCCAGCTTTTACAGAAGAGCCTTGATAAAAGCTATTATTATTTGAATTTGTGTTATTTGAGTAACCTTATCCATTCTTGAAAGATATCTTTAAATGAAATATAAAAAACCCGAAAAATAAAGATCAAATAATGAACTGTTTTGAATTAACTGGGTAATAATGTATAGGTAACATGCCAAGGATCATATGTACTAATGACACCCGTGATCGAGTGTCGATCGATACTAGCGATCGACACCTCGATCGACCCGCGACCGACATGCTGGTCGCCGCTCAGTCGCCATGTCGACGGATACATCATTGACACTCGACCAACAACGGGCGATAGTCGGTCGAGTGTCGATCGACTCATATGTCGGGCGATAGTCTCCTGCTAGTCGGTCGATAGACTGTCGACACTCGGCCGATACTCTATCGACGCTCTGCTGACAGCCACGGTCCTTTTTTAATATAAAAAGAACAACATCTTAAAAGATTAGTGATATCGGTGAAGGTTTAAACTTTCGAGAATATTCGGTGGTCTAGTATTTTATGTTTTTTTTTAACTAAAAAGGGTGCATGTTTATTGAAGGAGGGATACTGCGAAGAATACATTACCGACATACCACCGATATATCACTGACAGATGATCGACATGCTACCGACAGCCGACCGTAAGGTAGCGATCGACACGTCGACCGACATCGAACGTGTGGTCATCACTAGCATCGATCGCCACTCGATCGAGTGTCAACGAAGTCTGTCGACCGAGATGTCCATCGAGTGTCTATCACGGGTCGACCGACCCGCGACCGCCATGTCGGTCGCGGGTCGATCGAGGTGGAGATCGCTAGTATCGATCGACACTCGATCGCGGGTGTCATTAGTACGTATGATCCCATGCCAATATAAGGCATTTTAGAATATATCCCAAGGACAATATGTGTGCTGATTAGTTAAAAATTATGTTTCTATAACTCAATAGAAACAACAAAAAAGTTGTCATTATTTTCCTTGGGCTATTTTCTAAGAGAAATAGAAAGCATTTTCTTCGTATTTCTGTCGAGTTATAGAAACACTCGTGAAAGTTTGTGGAGCTCAAAAAAAAAAACGGTGGAAACATAGCATTTCTCATTCTACAAACTTCCACTCATGTTTCTATATATAACTCGATGGAAACATGCAGGGTTGTCTCTAATGTTACAAGTTGCTGGGTATTTGTTGTTAGTTGCTGGGGAAGCCACAAGCAGTCATGGAGCACGCTTTGTCTCCTTTTTAATGTAGAATTTTCGGCTGCTTGTTTGGTTTAATATAACAACGAAAGTAGCCGGGGATCCTGCCCTGAGTAGCCGGGGGAAATCCCCGGCCCCCCGCCCTAATTGACAACCCTGAAACATGCAAAGTGTTTTCTATTTCTTAAATACAACACAGCATTCAAGATTACAAGTAGGCAGTAAGTATAGGAAATCATATGAGCACGAGTGCATTTCGTGATTTATGGGCACAAGTGAAATCTTGGAAGTTCTCAAATTTGCATGAGCCCCTTCAGCGAGTGTAATTTGAGGGTTTTCAAAACATCTTAAGTGACCAGAGATCACAAATTATGATTTCTTGTTTATAATATTCTTAACAAAATTTTGCTGAGACCATCATGGTACACTGCATGCTCTTTAGATGAAATGCTTAAATGGTTTTCAAAGTTTAAGGTTAACATTTCTTTCAGTTGCTCATTTTTAAATTTATGCCCACTAGGGGTGAATCACCCTGTGTACACAGATTAAAACCTTATATCTATACATTAAAAACAGTTAAACTATGTTAAAAAGCTACTTACAATACTAATATACTAAAAGAACCACTAAGAACTATTACAATAATAAAACCCTTTTGCACCGTGGCAGGAAGTCTGTATATCTTTAGCTTTTGTTATGTTGATGGGCAACTCATTAAAACTTTTCGCTTGGCTAAAAAGGAACATGTTTTTTCCAAAATTTCATTTCACCCAGGGTAACAATAACTTAGTACTCTGCTTTGTAGAATAGCTATGAATGTTCACAAATCTGATGAAAAATGCTAAGAAATAAGTTGGAGCTAATGAATTCAGACAGAGAAAAACAACAACACATAACACGTGCAACACGTAATTATATGCGCAGATCTATGTTGTAGATGCTATAGTCTATCCTGGTCTTGTTGTAACAGACTACTCTAAGCGATATCGCTATAGTCAAATAATGGCAGAATTAATGTATTGTGAACGAGTATAGTCACCTCTTTTGTCATGATGCTGCGCAAAATGCTAACTCTGCGTGCCATCTTTTTACATTCAAAGTCTGCATGAGCCTTCAAAGTCATAAAGTTAACACCTAAATATTTGAAAGTGTGTATTTAACATCTAAATATTTGAAAGTATTTTTCCCAGATATTCAGCCAAGTTTATGTAGCTTTTGTGTTATTTTTGTTTTTTTTTTTTCATATTCATTGAACTGTTGAACGAGCATTTGGTCCGATAAGGCAAACCAGCTGTCAGCTATTTTGTTTTCAAATTTGGTGCTTTTGAGATGTTTTCATGACAACTTTTGGATTGAACTTTATAACCTAATTTGCATTCTATAATCTATGTATGCATCCGTCATTGATCAATCAGAAACCTTAAATTTTGTTGATAATATCATAGGTGACAAATCACTCCTTAATTTTGGCATGAAATGTCAGCGTTAATTTATAATTTCATGTGTGAAATTACAATGTTGTTATGGCAACGTTCTCCTATGGTGCCAAAATGATGTCTTGGTTTGAAAATGTTAAGGAGTAATTTGTCACCCATGATATTAATAGGTAATCACATGGTATACGCGTGTATTTAGGGAATAATTTCACTTCGGTTTTGTCTAAGAATTTAAGAATCTAAGAATTTATTTTTATTAGAATTTTGACCAAACGTACATGAAATTTCCTAATTTCACTTGTCACTCTATGATTTCACAGACATACATGTATATTATAAGAAACATTATTGTGAGTGATTTATTGGGACCATGTTGCAAGAACAACAAAAATTCATATATATTGTAATACTGCTGGGCATGTTCTCTTGTCAACTTTCATTTTAAGTGGCAAACTGATTAATTAAAACTGACTTCTACGTTCTGAGAATACCCAACCATATCAAGTGGTTTTCTACTAAACAGGCTTTATAGATTAAAGAAAAGTAAATTTTGAGTGGAAAAATTTGCTTAGAACATTTTGTGATTCACTGTAGGTCCTTGAAGAACTCAAGGTACTTTTGGAATACTATGAAAAGGAAACTGGAAGGCAACCAAAAATCTTAGGTGTAGGACTGAGTTCAAGAAAAAACCTTTGCATTCACCCTGAGGTAGGCAAAGTTAAAATTTATTTGTGGTTGATTTTTTTCTTATTATTATCATATACTATAATTGCCAACTTCTTGAAAACCGTAATAGATTTTTTCACCTGTTAATGTCCGCTGATCAAGAAATGACATTGCACACAGTGTGTGAATTGTGAGAAAAGTCTCAATTGAATTTTGAAGTGTAATAGAAGTTTGTATTATTTCACATCCTTGTGTTAATACTGTATTTAAAATAATATTTCAACAGGTTAGTGCTGAAAGAGAAGGAAAGAAAGTGGATGGGAAGTGTTTAAGTCTCACAGCATCATATGTTCGTTTGAGACATCGAGAAGACTCAACTGTTCCTATTTGTGCATTATATGAGGTGTAGTATGACTGTAGCATATGTTTCATGACATTTAGTTATAGTAATAATAATGACAATGATAGTGATGATGATGACAATAATGATAATAGTAATAGTAATCTAAATAATGAAGGTATTGGAATCATCCAGGTCAGTCACATTGTCATTACCATGTTCTATAAAACTGCACAATGTTATTATATTGTGCTAGAAATGGTTACAACAGAACTGGAAACAGGGTAATTTGAGGTTAACCAGTGTTTTTGATAATTTCTTGCAATATGTAAATGAATATTAGATGATGGAAAATTTAATTTGTTTCATAAAGACTTGACTAATAGCAATTATTATTATAAAAGTAATTTACCTACACCTTCAAAAACCTATTTTTATATTATAACTCTGATAGTTGTAATATTATAAAGAGCCCACACGTTAATTTCACTCACTTTGCTGACACATAGAAGTCAGTAGTCATCAGTCACTTGACTTTTCATTGGTTTCCTTAAAGGCCTAAGCAGCAAGCAAATTGATTGGTTGTACATGAAGACGACTTTGCCTGTCTACTTTCAACAAAGAAAAAGAAATAAGACAGACATTTTCATCTTGAATGTGATGTTGCTCAATATGTACCTGGTTGCCAAATCCAGATACCCTTCCCCCCCATTCCAAACTTTAATGAAACCCCTGCCTTTATTATTTTTTTTTTTTTTTCAGGCCTTTGATGCTCATGGTAAAGATGAAAAGCTTCTTCCAGGGGTATACAATCTGGTGAGCTCATAATTATTTTCAAACTCTTTCTCAAACCTCATATTATTTGCTAATGGGAAATGCACAAATCTTCTATTATCTTCAAAATTTGAAAATTCTTCCTTGATAATTTTATTCTTAAAAATCTTCATACAGAAAACAACTCCCTTGGTTTTGATTTGATTGTTATATTTAGTGTTAGGAGATTGTATCCTATTCCTGTGGTACAAAACAGTGATTTTGAACATGCTTTTCTTCATTGGGGGTTTGACAACATGCAGCTCACTTGTCTCTAAAGATGACTTGCATGCAGTTTGTCAACTTTATTCAAGGTCAACAACAGGTCGTTCCAGAACCACCAGTACCTACACCACACAATCAAACTTGACAAATGATGACTGAGACTCTTTGATTGAAATCATTTAGACCCACAGTTTATATTTGACACACAATGTTTTCTTCGATTGAGATGATAATAGACCTCTTTCATAATGGAGGCCAAGTCAAAAATTGTTTTGTTTTCCTGGTATTGGGCCTTACTGGCCTCGCTTGGACGTGCATAGTTCAATATGTTTTTTTTCCAGAATGAGGCTAGTGGGTCTAATTAACATACATACAAAAGAACAGTAAAGCGACTATTTTATGAAAGTCCTCCATTGCATCAATCAAATGTATCCAACCACCCATGATCAAGGCTGTCCTAATGCATAGGCCTGATGGGCACTTGACTGTAGGTCACACGAACACAGGGGGCCCATGCTCATCTGTGTATCATGGCAAACAATTCAGTACAGTCAGCCGTTGTTATTGCTGATGCTCTTATTGTCAGCAACTTTTGCTTTAAGCGCGTAATATGTCAGTGATTATCATTGTAGGCTCGTGTTTTTCTCAGGAAGTTCCGACATGGTGGACCTCACTAATTGTAAGGAAAGACATGCCACCAGTTGTTACCAGCAAGTCGCTCAAGTGACAACTGCGTTGCCTGGGGGGTCCATAATGCTATTGAGATGGTCCTGCCCATGATAATTACCTACTTCTATTAAACAATTAGATTATGAGCTCGAGATTTCTATCGCGCGATAGTTGACGAGGGCGCAGCCCGAGTCAACTATCACGCATAGAAATCGAGAGCGAATAATCTAATTGTTTTAGTATAAATCTACTAGTTGTTCAAAACTTTGTCTTTTCTGGAACAGCCTCGACCAGTAAACTGTCTAAATCTTCTTCACGGACACTTCGAAAACGCGAAGAAGTGGCCGCCATTACGCTACTCACTATCTATCACAGAATAGATAGTGGGTAGCGTAGCCAATCAGAGCGCGGCATTTGTGATAGAATGCTAGTAGATTTATACTAATATCTAATTTATGGCTGTTGTTTTCTGGTAGGATGACCTTAAAGAAGTTGGTAAAAGGAAAGGATGGTGCCCGTATTACGTTGCTAGACATGCTGTAAGTATTAGTTTAACTGAACTTTTATGTTAAACAGAGTGGTTTTCAAAGGACTGTTTGTTGAACTAAAACCAGTTAAGTAATTCCTCTTGTCAATAATAATAATTAATATATAGATTTAGCCAAGCCTAAAAGCGGGGCTCCCGTTAGTACTTTCATTTCACTTTAGACTGTAAAAGCATTCTAAAATATTGCGAAGGAATTCACAAACGTTTTTAACTATAGTTAAGTGTCGAGGTCGGTTAACTTGCTATGATTTTTGTCTAAACTTTCGTCTGCCATAAGTACGGTCTTTCTACCTACAAAGTCATGGAGTATATTCTACAAAAAACACAAATTATCAATGTACTGTATTCTATTCCTGATGAAATTAACCATTCTATTTGCGTAAATGTATTTAAAAGATTTGTACATGCTACTGGGAAATGCAGGACACAACTCTTGTCATTTTCGTGTTAAAACGAACACCTCGGTAAAATAAATGTTTACTCCAAGCAGAATGCAAAGAAAATTAATTTTACAGATTGCCCTTCGGGCAAGCTGTAACTGACATCTACCAGCCCGAAAAACATTTTTCACGAGAATGAAAAAATAATTATTAATTATTCTTTTCTTAATTACATTGTAAGTTTAAAAAATTACTGCCTTCATTTATTCACTACAATCAGCTGTAGTTACTTAACAAAAGAAATTAATAACCGTAAAAGTGTGAACTATAAGTAGACCTGGTCCAACGCAACACGTGAATGACTAACATACATTTGAGACATTTTACAATTTAGAAGAACATTTTTTACGAAAACAATGGCGTTGAAACCAAAGTTCTCAATCGACACACTAAATGACAACGTCGACAACGCGAAAAGCTGCCAGTGAAAGCGCTACATTCTGCAATTTGCCGCCAAGAGAAAATTCCCGCGGGAGTATTTCTTAGCCGTCGACAGGGGAGATGTTTATATGATTAAAGGACATAAAAATTTGAAATCCTTCATCAGTTTGCTTCTCATTCAAAAGTAGTGCATTCAGAAGATCATTTTTCTGAAGAAGGTTTGTTTAGAAGTCGGTTTTCCAAGTCAAGTGTCAAGTTTAAGGGAAAGTGGAAAGTGCGAGTGCTGAGTCACGCATCAGTGAGCAAATATTTTGCAGACAAAACTTATGCAAATTTGTGGTCCATAGCAGGGAGTATTTCCACTTCTCGGCTTTCTTCGCTACAATTTTGTCTGTTTTCCACAGCACGGAGTCTTTCCGCTTCTCGGCTTTCTTCGCTACAATTTTGTCTGTTTTCCACAGCACGGAGTCCTTCCACTTCTCGGCTTTCTTCGCTAAAATTTTGTCTGTTTTCCACAGCACGAAGTCTTTCCGCTTCTCGGCATTCTTCGCTACAATTTTGTCTGTTTTCCACAGCACGGAATCTTTCCGCTTCTCGGCGTTCTTCGTTAACATTTTGTCTATTTTCTCGAGCCCGGACTCTTTCTGCTTGTCGGCGTTCTTCGCTATAATTTCGCCTCCTTTCTCTTTCCTGAGCGCGCCTTCTTTGGCGATCTACTTCGCTCATTCTTCCTCAATTAATTCTTGCTCTCTTTCCTGTTGCTCTTCACCTGAACCCTGTGTTCTGCAAATTATATTTTCTCTGCTATTGTTTGTTGACATAGGAATAGAAATTGTTTCGTTTATGCTTTAGTAAAACTTGTAAAAACAGTGTAGAGTAGTAATATTGTGTCTGAAAAAGACAATGAACTGAAAATTTCTTTTTCAGTCTTCAACACAATTTCCCGCCAAAAATATGCGGGCTACCAGAACAGCTTCCAAATAAATCACGTCACCTCGATGAGTTGACAAATGAGCCCACAATATGGTCATGTGATGCTGGTCAGTGGCTATCCGGTTTTGACAGCTGTCAATTGACCATATTGTGAATGTCCAATATAAAAGATGTGGATTTGCCAAGACAAGCCTGAGGTACCCCTCCCTTCCTTTTGATAGTCTCCCCTACCCTACCCGTACAATCTGTAGACGCGTATGGACGTACGTACGTACGTACGTACGCTCGGTCAGTCACGTGACAACCAAAAGAAAAGAGGTTGACCATATTCCATGAGTATGGGGCTCTGCTCCACGCGCGCTTCGCGCGCGGGAGCCCCGCTATTATAAATGATAAATATAAATATAGATAATAGATTATTTATAGCAGATGCCCACAGCCTTACAGACCAATCAGAATTCAAAGCAAATACAATAGAACCTTGTTATCTTGAACTCTGTTATTTCAAACTCTCTGGTATCTTGAACTCAAACTCATTTCCCTTGGATTGATTTTAAGTCATTTACCATTGGTTATCTCAACCCCCCTGGTTCACTGTAGCTCAAACTATTGTTCATTTCCCTTGAGAAGTTAAGATAGCAGGGTTCAACTGTACGTGACTTTGTTGACAGCACTGAGATCATGAAAGCAATCATGTGAATGACTGTTTAACCATTAGCACTAACTCAGAGTTAAGTTTTAAAAGTTAGTTAGTGTTTAAATCCTGCATTAGTGCTGATCCAGGGTTAATAAGTTAAGATGTACTTGTAGTTACTGTTTAATCTTAGATAAGTGCTAATCCAGAGTAAGAGTTAAGTAGAAGATTAATAATAACTTGCCATCTTCTTTATTTGACAACCCTTTCACCACTTGACCCTTGTTTGGGAGAACTCAGATTTGCTTTCAAACTAACAAGCCCTGACTGTTATCATACTACCCTCTCACTTCTGAGCCAGTCCACAATGATTCGTCTCCCTGTGCATTATTCTCTACAGATCTACCATGCTAATGTTGTAGTCTACAGCTATCACTACCTTCTGGATCCCAAAATTGCAGACCTTGTTTCTAAGGAGCTGGAAAAGACATCTGTTGTAGTATTTGATGAGGCTCACAATATTGGTGGGTTTTTTGTTAACTAAATGGTCTCGGCGTAACTTATTAAGAATGTGAAACTTCATGGTCTGCACCAGCTGGTAACGAAAACCATCTAATGGTGTACGCATTTTGGCTTCACAAAGCTTATAACATAACATCATATAGTAACTGCTATTAGTTTTTGAAGCTGCCTTAGTATCATGACTTTTATATTAGTATCAATCTTTGTCTCATAGACAATGTCTGCATAGAATCCATGAGTGTTACTATAACAAGACGAACATTGGACAGGAGTCATTCCAATGTTGAGTCGCTGGCTAGAACTGTGAAAAAGTAAGAAAACTTTCTCTGCAATATAGAGCTCCACAATGTCTGCTTTATTTTTTAATTTGATATGACTAGTGGAACATGTGCCTCTTATAATGTTCTAAGTTGATATGCTAACAAAAAATTGATTAATTTACACCGATTAGCCCAAGGTCTGAGCTTAAATAGAATGATATTGTGTCCTCTGGTTAATCAAAACATTGCTATCTTCCTGTTGGTCCACCCTTATTATGCAGCTCTGTCTCTGAAGTTGATAGCACAAGTGTTCAAGTCATGTAGATCTAACTGGCTCTAATCTTTTAAGTATCAAAGATAAAGATGCCAACAAGCTGCGAGAAGAGTACAACAAACTTGTTCAAGGTGGGAACTGATACCAGAAATGAAACACAACATCTCTAAATTCAATACATATGTCCCTGAGAATTTGCATTGACGAACTAGAATTTAGGTTTATAACCAACTCATGTTTGGATTTTCAATTTGCACAACTATTGATTCTTTTATTGTACATGAACTTGATATGGTAATCATTTTTTAGGTTTAAGAGATGCAAGTGCTGCCAGACAAACTGATCTTGTACTTTCTAATCCAGGTACAACTGAAGTTATTTTCAGTATCTATGCACCAATGGCAGTAGATTGTAAATGCTGGTGACAAACGTTTTCTGCTTCTGACATCAACATAAAATAGTGAAAAGTATAATGTGCCTTTGGGTTATGGCATTGCAATAGTAAAAACAACAACAACAACAACAACAAAAATGGGAAAAATGTTATGTCCTGCTACAAAAGTGCAGTTATAAAATGTTAAAATATTGTATTTATCCTTGCTTATCTTTTACAAGTCCTAGCAAAACAAAGTCCAGGCGGCTATTTACAATGTACCTGATCTGAAGTAATCTAATATACTTATTATATATAATTAACTCTTGCAAAAAGCTGTCACTCCCACAGGGAATAGATGGCTGATTAGAAAGAAAGAAAGTCGACTACCATTATGTATTAAAAAATTTCAAAGGGTGTACAGTGATCCGTATGAATTCCTTTTTTATATACTGTTAGTGATAACTAACTTACCTCCAATAAATTGTATTTCCAGTGTTGCCAAGTGAAGTCTTGGAAGGTAATTAAAATGTATCATTTCCTAGATAAGTAACCAAATTAGATTATCTAGAATATTTTCACTGTCATAATCCTTACATCTATGCAGTCTATAATGTCCTTATCACATGGTAACATTCTCTACCCATTAGGGCTTGTTACCAATGTCTCTTAATTTAGTACTTGAATAGAATTCTTTCAAACTCTAATGAGTGACTGAATGATATGTGGACACAGAGCAACTATTTTTTTTTTATTTCTCAGCAGTTTGAATATATGAAATGGTTCAAATATATTTAAACTGTTGATGAAAGAGCAGTTGGAAATTTTATATTTACTGACATTCAGCTCAGTCCAGCCTATTCTTTTTTCAGGTTGAACTGAATTTGCTTACAATTTCTTAGAGTAATACTGCAAAGATCCAATTTTAAATACATGTTGTATTTCAATAATAAAAGCAACATGAAAGGTTGATGTTGACACAACACACATAGTTATATATACAGCGTAATGCAAACGCAAATGGTGGGCCAATCAGTGTGCTTTCTATATCAAATTTTAATATGTTACTAAGTCTTTTGATGTAGTTAAGAGAACCACTGTTGCATATCTTCACAGGAACAATGTGTTAATATACGAACTTATAATTTACCTATTTCAGAAGCGATACCTGGAAATATTAGAAAAGCTGAACACTTTGTGAACTTTATGAGAAGATTCATTGAGTATTTGAAGGTTAGTTCACATTTACACTGTTATTCTTTCAACTCTGTATATTTTACAGTGTCCTTCTCTTTAACAGAGTCTTCTCGTTTTTGTAGACAAGATTGAGAGTCCAGCATGTTGTACAAGAAACTCCACCATCGTTTCTACAGCATGTCTATCAACAAGTTTGCATTGAACGGAAACCTCTAAGGTAATGTGAACCCTTATAAACTATCCATGTTGTGATCTTGTAGTGAAATTTTCAAGCGGCAGGTCTATTTTACAGGTCACATTCCACAGGTCAAAACAAAGGTCACTGCTCTACATATAAATAAACAAGCTCAAAAGAGTCCCCTAGCCCTAATGACTAAGCAAAATGAGTTGTAGATTGGTGTGCAACTGTTTTGCTTAGTTACCAATCAATAAAACTGTGACTTGTACCTCTGACCTGTGGAATGTGACCTGTAAAATAGACACAGCCATTTTAAAGTCACTTCAACTGTTTGTCATTTTTCTTGGCAGATTCTGTTCTGAGAGATTGAGTTCTTTGCTGTACACACTGGAAATCCCAGATGTACAAGACTATGGTCCTCTGACCTTGATTGCTAATTTTGCAACCCTCATAAGCACTTACAACAAAGGTAAATAACTCTGTGCAGAAAATCCAGCAGATTACTTGTTATGAATGTGAATATATAAAAATTTCATATAATAAGTGAACTGCAAAGGAAAAATTTAATAAGTGAAAGATTGCCACAGTTACGTACACAACTTGAGCAGTTGTGAAGGTATGGGATTTGAATCCATGACCTTGTGCAATGCACTAACCAACTGAGCTATCAAGCCAACTGGATCACTTTTTGTAACACAAAATTTGTTTAATCGGTTACAAGGTTAATGCACAGAAAACATGGAGAGTAAAATCCTCACAATGTGTAATGACAAGTGAAATTCATCTTCCTGTCACTGATTCAAGTATTTTTCTACTTTTAAGAGAATGTCTTGCTTAAATTTTTATCGAACTAACGACCGGTAACTAACCCCACAATATTTTTATATCTCTTTGCTTAACAATCGGTGAATATTCACCAATAATCACTTCACCTTTGGCTAATAATTTTTTTCGTATACATAGACAGGTGATTATTTCAAAAAAAGAAAAGAAAAGGCATTGTTCAACACAAAAAAAAATTTATTTCATCAAAAGCAGGCAAACGAGTGGCTGCCATTTTGTTCGTCGAGGTGATTATCAGCTGATAATCTGAGATACAGCGAACCAATCAGAGCATGTGATTTTGTATAATAACCTGATTGTTTATACTAACAACTATAAACAATATGCTAGGCTGCAGAATTGCACTTTGCTTTTTTAACCAATCAGTAGTAAGATTAATATTATCAGTATTATTATAACTAGGTGGCACATGTTTTCCTGAGCTTGGAGCTGAAAATGTTTCTCTCAGTTAGTATGCATGCTGCAATTGGTCAATTTTGCAGGCTGTATTTTCCAGTACAGTCCCCTGAATGTGAAACTTTTTCATTTGGTATGATAAGTATCTTACAAGTTACAGATCTTGGTTTTTCTTTTTGCTTTATGGCCTGTGCACTCTGCGCTTGGGCCATAAATTGAGGGAAAAGGCTAAGTCCATAACTTGTACTACAGACCTTGAACTAGGTTAGTAAGAGCTATGTATTTTCTCAACATTCTTATTGGTCCATTGGACTCTGAGCATTATTTTGTTGTCGCTGGCTTAAGTAACTGCTTTGATTTTGGTTCTAAGAAAGTCGTTTAAAAACTTCTTCATAACAAGTACAGGGTGTTTGTCAAAAAAAAAAAAATGCATTTTATAATTTTCTTTTTCTTTTTTTTAGGGTTTACACTGATTATTGAACCTTTTGATGACAGAACACCCACCATACCCAATCCAATTCTTCACTTTAGGTGAGCTTTCGTGGTATATTTGCTCACAGTACAGGTGCATCAATGTGCCATTGTTTTTACCAAAGAGGATTTGCTCTTCCATTACCTATATTTTCTCTTCTTTCAGTTTTATTTTGTGGGTATTTTGTTGAGACCACTGTAATTAAATGGATGTTTTAAGACATCTAAACTTTTATAACCTTGTCATAGGTGTTACTCTGTCTTTCTTTATCATTAGCTGTATGGATGCCTCCATTGCTATAAAACCAGTTTTTGACAGATTTCAGTCAATTGTTATCACCTCAGGGGTATGTACTTGTAGTCTATGTTATCTCACTGATACTTAAAGGAAATTTAAACTGTAATCAAACAACAAATTAGCATTCATTTATCAGACATAGTGATAAATAGGGCTGCAGTGATCATTTGAAGTAACGTGATGTCCTGCAATTCTTTGGTACTCAGAGACATCAATTATTATTATCATTTTAGAATCAGGGTTCGTGCTGCTCCTTAAACTCAAACTCCTTAGATTTGATTTACGTTCTAAAGGGCGCTTAAAAACTCCTTAAATTTACAAAATTCAGCAAAAACTCCTTAAGAACTCCTTAACAAAGCTCAAACATTAAATTTTTGGCAGAAAACATTTCACATGTTAGATGGTGTTTATACCTTTATTGACATGATACATTTTTGGGGGAAGTTACATGTCGTGTTATGATGTTATGTTCACATTATTCACGATATTTCTTCTGTTTCATCATTATTATTTAATTTATATTCAATTATACAACAGTAGCATATTGTGCATGAATAATAAATAGAAACAATGGCAGTTATTTCTTTTTTTTTTTTCAAAGAAACAAACAAACAAAATACCCCTTAAAAATTGTATTTTGGTCCTTAAAAACTCGTTAAAAAGTCCTTAAATTTGTTTGCTCACCCTAGCACGAACCCTGTAGAATATACAAGTTCATGAGTCCCTTCCCCTTGGCTCATAGTATGTTAATCATTGCTTGTTCAATATACTAGCTCAAAGACAGATCTCATCGGTAATCGCAATCATAATACAGTTGAACGCCTGTTAAGCGGTCACCTATTAAGGCTGGCACACTCAAGGGGATTGGTCCCTGCAACCTGGGGGGGGGGGGGCGGGGTTACTCCCATATGTGGGCTATATAGGTACGTGCTGCGGAATAGGGTATGGTTTTTGAGGTTCTCGGTCCTTAAATTGGGTATCTTTTTTGACCCTTTTGTTTCTGTGTCCCTGGTGTGGTCCTTAGATAGGGTAGCTTAATTGTATTATCTAATACTGGAGTGTGATATATATATTATGCTTGATGTATATGTTGTAGTTCAATTTTATCCTTGGTTCAAATTTTATTTTCCTTTGTTTCAAACTCATTTTCATAGATTACCATACCAGAAAACAAAGAAAAATAAAATTTGAACCAAGGAAAAAATCGAACTACAATATATACATACAATGTTACACAGAAGAAATAAAGTTTTCCTTTTCATGCTATTAATAATTTTGTTTTTCCTTGAATATGGTGTCATTTTTCAGCTTTGTGCCTTAAAAAGGGTATCAGTTTTCGCTTTCTTAGTCCTTAAATAGGGTTAGGGTTCACGAACCTTCGCGGCACACCCCTATCCAAAATTCGCGGGAGTACCCCTCCCCCCCCCCCCCGGGCCCTGCAACAAGTCCCCTGAAGAGTTTACATGAAGGGACTGGTCGCAGGGACTACGCCCTAGTAGTGTTTAAATGCGGGGACCAGTTGCACAGAGAAGTAGTAAAAACTGGGGCCAAACGGTATCATTCTTTCACTCTGCAGCTTTTTTAAGAAACCAAAATTATTAAAATAGCAATGTAGCATCGAAATAATGCAGCTCAGTACAAACCCCACATTGTTCTGCAACTTCAGCGAAATTATTCAGTGATTTAATTGTTTCTGATTTAGTTTGGATATAAGCGGAAAATCACGCTTTCTTACCGATCAGATGTTGGCTATACAGAAACAAAAAGGGGCAAAAATTCGATCAAGATCTCCAGTACTCATGTAGATAATTTTGGGAAGGAAACATATCAAAGAAATTATCCCGGAAGTCACGCAATCGCTCCTGTACATTGTGTTTTCTGGCGGAAAAATGTGGCAGAAATATTTGTTTATCAACCGTTATGGCAGGTAGAGCTAACAGGAAAAGATTGTTATTGCTTATGGTGATGTTGTTAGAAGAGGAGATGTTTATATGGAAAAGATTGGCAGTCAGAATTGGCTAGAAGAATTGGCTAGTAAGCAGTAGGGTGGCCGCTAAATGAGGGTTCGACTGTATGCTGTACATTCTGAAAATTATGACAATGCACTCAATTAAACCGTAGTACCTTAATCAGTAAAAAAAAATTGTATACCATTAGACAGTTGAAATGACTGGAAGGGCTGCTAACTATTAGTGGGCTTTGCTGTTACTCTGACTCACTTTTGAGGTAATCTGTAGTGTGAAACTTTCTTTAATAAGAACTCTTGTGTTCTCTTAGACCTTGTCCCCCATAGACATGTATCCCAAGATCCTTGACTTTAGGCCTGTGACCATGGCAACATTAACAATGACTCTTGCCAGAATCTGCCTCTGTCCCATGGTGAGTAAAATTATATACTGATGGTATTTTCAATACAGTCACCTTCCTCTTAACAACCACCTTTGTAAGAGAGCGCATCCCTTAGGTGAATACCTTCTAAAGTGAAATCAATTATTACTATCTTGAGTACTATTTAAGAAATAGAAAACATTTTCCGTGTTTCTATCGAGTTTTAGTATAAATCTACTAGCGTTCTATCACAAATGCCGCGCTCTGATTGGCTACGCTATCCACTATCTATTCTGTGATAGATAGTGAGTAGCGTAATGGCGGCCGCTTCTTCACGTTTTCGAAGTGTCCGTGAAGAAGATTTAGACAGTTTACTGGTCGAGTCTGTTCCAGAAAAGACAAAGTTTTGAACAACTAGTAGATTTATACTAAAACAATTAGATTATGAGCTCGAGATTTCTATCGCGTGATAGTTGACGAGGGCGCAGCCCGAGTCAACTGTCACGCATAGAAATAGAGAGCGAGTAGATTTATACTAAAACTCGATAGAAACACTTAGAAAATGTTTCATATTTCTTTTAATAATTAGCCCAAGGAAAATAACGAACAACGAAGAAAATTGATCGTTTTATTGATCATCAAAACATAGATTCTCTACACCATGCGATTTACACGTCATTAACCTGACAATTTTTTCTGTTTCTATGAAGTTTTACTATAAATCTACTAGCGTTGTATCACAAATGCCGCGCTCTGATTGGCTACGCTACCCACTATCTATTCGTGATAGATAGTGAGTAGCGTAATGGCGGCCGCTTCTTCACGTTTTCGAAGTGTCCGTGAAGAAGATTTAGACAGTTTACTGGTCGAGTCTGTTCCAGAAAAGACAAAGTTTTGAACGACTTGTAGATTTATACTAAAACAATTAAATTATTCGCTCTCGATATCTATGCGTGATAGTTGACTCGGGTTGCGCCCTCATCAACTATCACGCGATAGAAATCTCGAGCTCATAATCTAATTGTTTAGTAGAAACACAATTTTTTACCAATCAACGTGCGTATTTTCGTTGGGATATTTGCTAACAATTATCAATTACTATCAATACCAGTTCAATGTTCTGTACTCTACTCAGGGTAAAATTTGAGCATCATGCCTTTGAGTGTCACCCTAAAAAAATCATTTTGCCTAAATTTATTTTTGAGAAGTAGCATTGTGCTCATCTGATCTTGGTTTTATCTTACACCTTTTCCCATCCCTACAGACAAACAAATACCTCCATAAGTCAGAAACACAATATTTTATTACATCAATTACATCTTAACAAGCAATAAACAAATAATGCTCAAAAGCACTCAAAATGTGTTATTTAAATGGAACTGTATCGTCAGGATACTCGAAAACTGTGAGAATGGCTGAAGCACAAGCGTGCGTGTCTTGCAGGCCGGTCAACCCCATTTAACTAACACACAGTGAGAGTCAAAATTGCGCATTACATTTAAGGAAATATTGATTTATTATTATTATTATTATTATTATTATTATTATTATTATGATTATTATAATCATAACTATAACAAAATTCTCAAATCTGATTGGCTATCAACTGCCCTGATTTCAGCCTTAATAGGACAGTTAAACAGGACAGTACGCGTCATGCCTGAGTAATTGGACAGTACGCGCCATCACGCGCGTGCTTAAATGGCTTTTTTTTTCACTGCCAGCAAACAAAAAATCTTGGAATTTCATGTGTTTTGAGTTAATAAAAGAAGTTTTTGTATCGCAAATTTTGTTAAAGTTATGAGTAATTTGTAATAAGACTTCGTGTCGTCCAATTCGGTCTGCAATCATACTCGTGATTAAACAAATCGGACTCCCGTTACGCGGTCGTCCGATTTTGTTAATCGCTCGTATGATTACAGACCGAATTGGACCTCCACTCAGTCCTATTACCATTACTTATTGTTATTATTATTTTATACTAGTGTCCTTATAAGAACAGGACTACTTACTTCCCTTATTAGCCAACCGGAACATGTTAAAAGCACTGCTTATGTGTGTATTATATTCCAAGTATAACCATTACAAATATAACTTGCAATAATTATTATTCATCGTCGTTCTTTGCACAGATTGTTGGCCGAGGTAATGATCAAGTGGCCATTACAACAAAATTTGAAACGAGAGATGACATATGTAAGTCAAGTCTGTTGTTCGTCTGCCGTTCTCGACAATGACCATTTAACTTCAAAGTACTTGGAAACAGAATAAAATATTCAGATCCTGTGTGTGCGCATGTGGCCTGATAGACCTGCTCGTGACTTCAAGTATTTGTATTTGTATTTTTTGTATTTTATTTATTTACCACTCTATTATATATATTACAAATGTATCATATACTATTTACATAACTAGTTACATATAGTGGTGACGAGGCCTCAAGAAACCATAAGGCTTTTAGATGGGGGCCCCCTCGAAAAATATATAGAGGATATTACACGGTGGCGCAAAGATATGAATTTTATTTTAGAGTGAGTAAAATATTGTTTTTGCGTTAATTTATCATTTCACATGTGAAATAGCAAAATTGCCATGGCAACCGTTCCGACGCAGCCATAATCGCTTCTTGTGAACGTAATTTGTCACCCAAAATATTAATAGGTAATCAAATGGTTTTGTCCAAATCCTAATAATTTCCTGAGCCTAAAGGCTCGGGAAATTATTAGGATTTGGACAAAACGCGCGTGAAATTATTCCCTAATTTCACTCGTCACCATTTGATTACACATACTTATTTATAAAAAAAATCTAGAAAGTCGGGATTTAAAAATATTGAAACTTGATGAAGAAACGACATTTGACGGGTGAGAGTTACATACTTTAGGACCTTGGTACAAAATAGTAAATTGTTTTATATTAGTTCTACATGAGTGAGTTCGAAAATCTTGAGCTGATCTGGTTTGGTAGGAATGACCCTGGCTACCTGTTACAAAAATGTTTTGAAAAACTATCGGAAGAAGATTATGATGATAACGAAACAGAAATTTTGCTACATGAAGTCAAGTTAATTACAGAATGAAAAAGCATTTTTTTATTTTTTTTTTTTACAAAAAGATGGTTCAGGACCTTACTCCCTGTATCATCGTGATGAAGCTAAACTTTCTGCAGTTCTGTTTAATCAAGTGTTGTTTTCCTATCTTTCTTTTAGCTGTTATTCGTAACTATGGCAATCTCCTGGCTGAAATGTCAGCTGTAGTGCCTGACGGGATTGTGTGCTTCTTCACAAGCTATCAGTATATGGTAAGTGTATAGGATCATTTGATATATTGCATGGGTAGAGTGGGGAGACCACCTTAGCTCTGATATTGTTTGGCTACACCTTGACTCTTCTTACACTTCTATTGGGTAAGATCAGAAGTCAGCATGTAAAGGCGCCTCTGGCTGCCGCTCTCAGTCCATATATGATCTCACCCACCCACCCACCCAACCCATGCACGAATTGTCAGATGAAACCAGAGGTAGAGATAGGCCACCACACCAGGAACTACGTCCCCTACTCTTTTCGAACAGTGTGTGGGCTCTTTTAACGTCCCACAGATTATTAGGGACTAGTGTTATGAGACGGGTCCTACGGTTTATCGTCCTTATCCGAGAAGACTAGAAAGTCCAACCATTCTACAGATGTCATTGCAGAGGTAGCACTTTCTCCTCAGTTATTTTAAGACCCTGAGTGTTGGTCCGGCGGAGGTATGAACCCGCAACCACGCGAACGGTAAACACAAGAAATTGGGATAATCAAACGAATTAAGTTATACCACCGTAAGGTAAAAGGGAGGTGCTGACGTTTCGAGCGTTAGCTCTTTGTCAGAGCGTTAGCTCCGTCGTCGGTCGGCGGTTTTGACCGAGACGTCTTTTTTGAACGAGACGTAGTATCCAGCTATCTCCGGGACGTAGCCATCTTGACCAGACAAGCTTGGTCAATAAAGGATTTACTATATGGATCATTTTGTTTTGCTTTGTTTCGCGGGAGAAAGCAGGAAATCCCGAGTGGGCAAGATAGGTCCAGCTGGCTTCGCGGGTAGCCAATCAGAACTCAGGATTCGCCTCATCCTGCCAGCTCGGTAGCCAGTCAGAACTCAGTATTCGCCTCATCTTGCCAGCTCGGTAGCCAATCGGAACTCAGGATTCGCCTCATCTTGCCAGCTCGAACTATTTAGAAAACAGTCCTAAGAAAATACGCGCGCTAATTGGTTAGAATTCCTGTTTCTACAACTCCTGTTTCCAAAACTAGAATTCCTGTTTCTATAACTCGAAAAAGCTGTGGCAACACTTGCTTGCGGCTCGTTTCTCGTTCTCCTTAACTTCCACTCGTGTTTCTGTTACTCGATAGAAACACGGTACATTTCTTTAATATTTCTGCTAGTATCAAATTATTCGCTCCTGTGAGTAATTCAGAACTATTCATGAAATTCCTCTTGTAAGTGATTGCCTTTACCGGATGGTGGTGTTCACCAAAAAGACCCTTTGTCTGAAGCTAATAATTTTGTTCTGTCTTTCAGGAAGCTGTGGTGTCCATTTGGAATGATCAGGTGATACGTCCTAATTTGGCGCGATATTTGCGTAGATGTTTGCCAGAGGACTTCATATGTTCGTGCTCCGAAACAGATAACGTCCAACGGAAATTAATCATTTCTTTTTATATGCCTAATAAAGGTTATCGTTTTTTTCAAACCTTGGAATATATATACGCTAGAAAATGACCGCGCACGCTCGAACAAACAGGTTACTGTAACCTTTGGATTGCACAGTGTTGACTTCACACGATCTTTTTATTTTGCGGATTTGTTTTTTCACACGGTACTTGAATTCTGTTTCGTTTTATCACAAAAGAACGGTGTCCCTTAAAAACAGCTTTCAATCTCTAAACTGGGGTCATTGGCTTGGGACCATCCGTGGGATATTCTTCAGTTTTAGCTGCAGCATATTGTGTCACGTGATTCGTTTTGACCAGTTGGGCGCGGGCGATTGGAGATTATCATTATGGTGAATATTAGATGATGCTACGCTAGTTGAAAAAATGAAGGTAACTTAAAAATTTACAATTCAACAATGTAGTGGACATTCATTATTTTAAACCAGCGTAGCATCATACTATGTGTGATCGTCCACCTGGTTGAAGTTTGCGGTTTTCGTTTAATCATAATAGTATATCATGCTCAATAGTGTTTAATCCATGTTGAGCCTCCTGTGACTCTTCCAGGGCATCATCAGTAACATACAGCGAAACAAGTTGCTGTTCATTGAAACTCAGGATGCAGCAGAAACCAGTTTGGCTCTTCATAATTACCAAAAGGCAAGGACTTGAGTTCAGTATCTACAACTTTGTACTGATTGGATTAGATTTTGACCCGCCTCTTTTTCCCTGATGCTTTGAAGGCTGTGCGCGAAGCCGCAATGCGCAAGAAGCGCGGACGCAGATACTCCCTCTCCCCATTCCCTACTCGTAATCTCAACTCATTTACATAAGTGTTTCTCCAACTTCCGTGCGCCCGGTCTGAGTTAATAAGAGAGATCTGTGAGATAACGTGATCCTCATGTGAGCATGGCGGGCGAAAGATGAAATCCCTGTTTTTTTTTTGTTTTTTTTTTTTTTTAAGGCGTTGATAGCGCCATACACTGGAGAAATAGTGCTCTAGTGAATAGGAGTCGACATAAGACTTGCATCACTTAGTTACTGAATAGTTAGGCCAGATACGTCGGTTGGTGAGATAAGCTCAAACAATTAGAATGGCCGCTTCTGGTGTGTAGCGACTTTTGATATTGAGGTCTGAGCTTTGTATCCGACCAGCAATCGATAGCACAATCCATTGTTTAAGTAATGGTCCGGCAAAGAAGAAGGCAGAAAAACAATAGCGCTCGGTAATAGTGTCAGTTAATTTTGTGGTGCTAATTTGCACAAAGAGCAAAAGCCAATTTGGCCGAGAGACGGAAAATAGGGATATGGAAAAGACAAGGTCTAAAATGACGTTTTTTTGAACTTTTGAATTGTTTTTTTTTTCTGTTTCTTTTTTTTTTTGGGGGGGGGGGGTATTAGCCAATGAGATGGGGCGATTAACAGTTAAAAATTACCTGTTCGCACCGTTTTAATGAGTTTTGCTCTACACCTGCCTATTTTTAGCCAGACGATTACTTAAGTGTTAAAGTAAAACCCCAATATTATTAAGTACCCTTGGGGAACGAAATTGTCTCCATTTTCTTACAATGTATAATTTTCCCGCAGGCGTGTGAAAATGGGAGAGGTGCAATATTGCTATCTGTCGCCAGAGGAAAAGTGTCAGAGGGAATTGATTTTGGTAACTATTTAGTAGAGGCTATTAACAGTCTGCCACGAGGGCAATTCCAAACAAACTGCAGAGGAAACTGTGGTTTTGCATGTTTAATCAATCAGTCAATCAGTCAATCAATCAAACTTATGTATATATCAGATCAGTAACCTTGGAATTTTGAGCAATCTGATTGGCTGGCAAATCCTAATGCAAGTGAGACGAGTGACTTTTGGCCTGAATGCGATTACATGAAAATTTCAACCCTGTGAACTGTGGGTAAAAGGTTCGTCGCAGTTATGTACGCAGCTTAATGCAGTTGAACGGAAATCGAACCCATAACACCTTGCAATACGAGTGCAGTGCTCTAATCAACTAAGATATCAAGCCAACTGGGAGCTAGTCATTGGTGAGTTTTGGACAAACGGAAAAAAATGGCCAGAATTCTCGTGTGACCGAGGTTGCTTTAATGGTATATGCTAAAACAATTATTTCTTTCAATCTCGGTTAATAGTGGCTTTGAAAATATTCTGCCACTATTTACCTCGATTTAAGAGAATAATTACAGAGGGTGGCAAGAAAAAAGAATGAGACGTGGATGTGTGGAGTTAAGAATAAGAAAACTTGATACGTGTATCGAGTTTGTTACCTCTGTGTCAGAGTAATTTAGCGCAGTTATACGACCAAGGTCCAGTTCGTAGAAGGCTGAATAGGACTAACTCAGAATAATCAAAGGTAGTGTAATGTTTTCGAGTGCAGTTTGGAATAAATGAACACAAGTAAATTTTTCAAGGACTGAAAAAATTGCACGAGCCCGTGGGGCGAATGGAATTTACGAGTGCTTATTTATACAAAATTGTACTCGAAATCATTTGATTGCTTGTTAATATCATACATGTAGAAATTTAATTTCAAATTTCTGCATGGCTCTATTACAACTTTCTGCACTGTAATAATAATAATAATAATGAATAATAATAACTGTTTGGCATTAATTGACCTGCTCTCAGCCAATCAGCGCGTGGAGGCACAGTAGTGTAGTGGTTAGCGTGTCGGACTTCCGAGCTGAAGGTTTGGAGTTCGAGCCCTGGTGCTGGCACTGTGTTGTTTCCTTAGACAAGAAACTTTACTCCACACTGTCTCTCTCCACCCAGGTGTATAAATGGGTACCAGCGATATAATGCAGGGGGGGGGGGGTGACCCTGCGATGGACCAGCATCCCATCCAGGGGGGATTAACAATACTCCCAGGTGCTTAATGCTACAGAAACCGGGATAAGCTCCTGCCGTTTGGGCCTTAATGGCTCGTGTGCGCCTTTGCCTGCTTTGCCCTGCGTTATTAAATATTTAAGTAAACACTGGTTTGACGCTAATTAGTTTTCTAGGAGTCCGGTCCGACGGTTGTAGACAATTATTTTTCTGTTATTTTGCAGATCATCATTATGGACGAGCTGTTATTATGTTTGGTATTCCATACGTCTACACGCAGAGCAGAATCCTGAAGGTGAGTCAGTTTGGTCACTGTTTTAATGCAACGGTTTTATTTATTGTGAATGGTTTGAACCCAGAATTCTGAGTCAGTAGTTCTTTGTCGAGAACGATGTTCCAGGTGTAAGTAGTTCTGACTGAGAAGAAATGTTGTTGACGTTGGCCGATGATTCGACAACCTGAGCGGAAGTCATCATCGAAGTCCCTAAAACTTACGAAAGCTGCTATGGCACGAACGTCAGTAAAAGAGACGCTCGGCTTAACTCGGCCCACGAGGTTGCACTGAATTTGTGGCGCGAAAGATTCCCAAGTGTTTGACGCTCCTTGGCAGGTAGCGGAGTAGGCCATAGAATCAGGGTGGTCCCAATTAACAATCGAGTATCGCTGACTCACTCAGGCAGACGAATTACTAGTTCAACGGCTCGTGTCAGTTGCTTTTGTGCGCTGTCGAACCTCGATTTCTCTGACTCGTTGGGCCTTAGGCAATATGTCCAAATAATCGAAAATATGAATATTAATGAAACAGAACTGTAAACAACGAAGATTAAGGAAACGGAGTGTAATTAAAAATTAGAGTAAAAGCTATGAGGTTCTATCTATAAGATGTATAACCTTATAGAACCTCATAGCTCATAGCGATGCACCTCATAGGAATGGAGAGCGAATAATCTAATTGTGTTAGTAAAAATCATAATAAACGAATCATGTGGAGGTGAAAAAAATACCAAAATACTAAATCTTCCTGCGAAACTTCGCTAAAGCGCCATTTTGAAAACGATCTTTTACCAAGTGCTGCACTTTAATGGATGATAATGTGCAATAGCTCAGCCAATCAGATTGCGACATTTGCATTAGTATATAAGTAGATTTTTACTAATAGTGATTGGATCATACTCGAAAATAGAGCAGTAACATGCTGTGATGATTTTTAAACTTGTCTAACCAAACGCTTTATGCTTCAAAGCTTTCGCGATCGTCCGCCTCAACAGTGCCAAGAAACGTTTTTGCCTTACCGATGTCACATCTTATCAATATTTATGACAAAATCAGGACCAGAGAAACCAATCTGGATAAGCGAAGTGTCCGGATAATCGAAGTTCAACTGTATCGCTTTGCACCCGCCAAGTTGACTCCTGTGCCGCGTTTGTTAAAAGCTCCTGCTAACAAGCTTAGATATTCAGCTTATTGTTAATGGTTGATGGTTGCTTTTTTGTGTCTTAGGCCAGACTCGAGTATCTTAGAGACCAGTTTAACATCAGAGAAAACGATTTTCTCACCTTTGATGCCATGAGGCATGCTGCTCAGGTAAGAAGCCCCAGGAAATCCTTGTTTTACTTTTACTGCAACCAAAATGAGAAGGGCCGGCATAGTAAAGTACTATTCAATAGCTTTCCAAAGAATGGTCACACTTCATGGTTTTAACCACAGATGAAAAAGTTAGTACCACACGGTATAGTAAAACAAACAGTACCACAGTACAGTACTGTTCAGCAGCTTTCCAAAGAATGGTCACACAGTATGGTTTGATCGACAGATGAAAAAGTTAGAACCACACTGTAGTAAAACAAACAGTGCAGTACTGTTCAGTAGCTTTACAAAGAATGGTCACACTGCATGGTTTGATCCACAGATGAAAAGATAGAACCATACTGTATAGTAAAACAAACAGTACCACAGTACAGTACTGTTCAGTAGCTTTCTAAAGAATGGTCACACTGCGTGGTTTGATCCACAGATGAAAACGTTAGAACCACTCCTTATAGTAAAACAAACAGTATCACAGTACAGTACTGTTCTGTAGCTTTACAAAGAATGGTCACACTGCAAGGTTTGATCCACAGATGAAAAAGTTAGAACCACACTGTATAGTAAGACAAACAGTACCACAGTACAGTACTGTTCAGTAGCTTTCCAAGAAATGGTCACACTTCATGGTTTGATCCACACATGAAAAAGTTAGAACCACATTGTATAGTAACACAAACGGTACCACAGTACGGTACCGTTCAGTAGCTTTCCATAGAATGGTCACACTGCATGGTTTGATCCACAGATGAAAAAGTTAGAACGACATCACCACCACTGTGTCACTCAATTAAAGTGATAATGATGATGATAGTCAAGAAAAACCTGTCAGACCGGAATTTTACTGTATGACAAGGCCAAATATTTTGAAATGAGAGGACAGTGGATTTTTATTCTTTTAATCTCGTTTCAGTGTGTTGGTCGAGCCATTAGAGGCAAATCTGACTATGGTATCATGGTGTTTGCAGACAAGGTAATCCTTTCATTACGTGCCAGTTAGAACCTCTTCATGTTCCTGTAGTCGTTCTTTATGGGTCATTTACTGTTCATAAGAATTATCCAACCTCGATCGAGTATCTAAACAAAAGAATCTCTACAAATGTTTTATCTTTCGCTTTGAATGCATGTAATTTGCTCTATAACTGTGTAAAACATATCAAGATTGAAAAAGAATCATCTTAGTTGGTAGAAACTCGCCACAAATTTGTTGTTCAGCGTCAAAAACAGACATTTAAAATTTTTATGAAAATTTGTCTGGGTGGCGTTTGTTCGAGTAGTCGCACTGTAAGAGAATGGCCTTATTTATACTAGAGGACGCGTCTAGACGCGTTCATCGTCTGGCCGTAAGTGCGACTAATATAAATGCGGGACGCACTTAACTTCAACTCCTCCTCAATCAACTTTCTCACTCTAACCTTAGGCAGGTTCTTACCTATCTTTGCAGCTGCCATTTTGTTTCTGGAAAGAGCCTTGATTGCATGTGCCTTTAATGCTAAGTGCGTTTCAGTTTAGTGCGTCTCGTCTTTATACTAGACGGCTTAGACGTCTGTTAAGTGCGTCGTTGAGACGCACTTAACTTGAGACGTTTAATTCGCCTGACGTTAAATGCGTCCACCTTATTTCCCGTGTTTACACCAGTCGTCTTAGACGCCTCAGATGCCTCAGTCGTCTTAGACGTCCTCTAGGTTAGATAGGGCGAAATGAAACTCAGAGATGACGATTTTAATTTTTTTTTTTTTTTTTAACGCGGTTAAAACGATTTTCAGCGTAATCAAGGGGAGACTGTTCTCTCTCTCGTTTTCATTCATTTTCGTTGAAAAAAGATTGAGAAGTGAGAGAGAAGAGGCTTAAAAAAAATCAGTTTAAAGATTTTGTTGTGCCTCCAAGAATTAAAAGCCCACTACTTTGAGCAAAAATGCCAAACGGATTTCTATTCAAAATGCGTCTTTTCACGATGAAACGTTTGCGTAATCATATGCAACTCAAGTTTGTAACCAAAGATGTGTCAAATATTTCAGAGATTCTTTAAAGTCGACAAAAGGGGCAAACTACCCAAGTGGATACAGGTACAGTAAATATAATTAATTACACCATTTTAACTTCTGTAGTCCCAGATGGAGTCACTCCTGGTGTGGCTACTAAAGAGCAATACTGTTTGCTTTCCAGAACGCAATTGTACGATTGCATACTTGGCCAGGCATGAGCCCATGAATTATCATCTCGCTCATTACGTCTCTTGTAAATTAAATTACAGCACATGACTTCCCCACCCCCTCCTCCCCTCCTCACCCCCACCTCCGCGCCCGTTCCTTCATGTTGACTACATAAAATGAAGCACATATTCGTACTGTTAGAATTAAAGTTGAAGATTTAACTCTTTGGTTGTTGGTGCAAATTACATTTAAACCTGCTCTTTTTTCGGGCCGGGAATCGCATTTGCTTAGAAGTGCGCCTCAAAACTGTCATGTATGGAACCTTCCAATTTCAAACTACATTTATCGATTCCTCCGCCCTCACTTTCTCCATCCATTCCTTCGTTTTCCCGTTTATTTATTTGTTCTTTTTTTTCTGTCGCGCAAATACAACCAAGTTATAGCATTGCAGTGTAGGTTTGTCAAAAATTTGTTTGAAACCGAAATAGTAAGTTAAGTTAGTGAAGTGCGTTCAACGAAAACTGGGTAGTGAATCATGTAAGCCTTTACAAAATATCCCGAGATCTCCTCGGGGAGGGGGGGGGGGGGTGTAATCAGAAGATCTCGGGATATTTTGTAAAGGCTTACATGATTCACTACCCCTAAAACTTGTCACAAATCTCATTAGTTTTCTTTAAGATCCTTCCCTATGTTGATTTTACAGGAATATCTCAAAGAAGGCGTGTGCAACCTGTCCATAGATGAGGCTGTCCAGGTGCGGATATGCTGACTTTATTCCGACAGTTTCAGTGGGTAACATGCTTTCATCCGCCCGCGTCCCCTTGACCAAAGGGACGCGGGCTCTGAGGACGAGATTGGGAGATATACCGTATTTACTCGAATAAGCGCCGCCCCCGATGAAGCGCCGCACACGGAGCAGAAAATTTAACAAGCGCCACCCTCGATTAAGCGCTGCAGCTCTTGTGCGACGCTTATTCGAGTATTTCCATTAAATGATAAAAATACACTGTATTCGCTGCAATGCAGTTGTAAGCCAGCAATGGGGATTGATTTTCATCAACAGTGATGTTTTTCAGTTCAAAGTGAGTATATCTTGATGCTATTTCATTCGGTTGTCTCCTCAAAATCTTTAAAATCTTTGCGTTCTTCAGTTCTCATGAAGTTAATTAAATTGTACAATCAAAATGTTCTGCCTTTGTGGTTTGAGACTTTCAAATAAGCGCCGCCCTCGAATAAGCGCCGCACAGAAGACACGAAAAATTAAAAAAGCGCCGCGGCGCTTATTCGAGTAAATACGGTATAGCCAAGTCCTTTAGTGACCGTAGGCTTTTCTCACTCAACTTGTTTTCCCATCTCAGGTCAGCAAGAGATTCTTAAGGCAGATGGCTCAACCGTTTGACCAGGCAAGTGCGGGTTATTGGGTAGCTATACGTTCGTTGGTTTCTAAAATCGCTCATGTCACAACTGGCATTGTGTTTCCTGGGTTTCCTGTGAGGTCCTATCGGGGAACTACAACGCCAACTCTTACAAAGGGCTAACGCTCGAAACATTAGCTCCTCTACGATGGTTCTTGAAGTTCATTAAATAAAGTTCTTAATTAATTAGTAAAATTCATTAAGTTCTTTAAACATCGCATTCGTAAATAGTATATATTTTTTTTTTTTTTTGGGGGGGGGAGGGTGGGTGGAAGATGATAATTGCTAGACCTGCATTCCTCGTAACTCAAAACAGAATGAAATTTTTTTAAGCATTTATTAGTAAGTAGTTAGTAGATTACTAACTATATTGTTAAGTGATATGGAAAAGATTGTTATTCATCGTGGTAAACTTCAGTGATAATATAAATCAGTTCTATGGTCTCACGACGGAGTCACTTGGGTGGTGGTTGCGACCTTTCCACTGCTTACTGCTAGTCTTCAGGCGAAAGAAGACGGAAACAATGGCCGGATCGAAACGCACCAATCACAGCAGACCAACGTGATATATAATGCTGCACCGGGAACAGTCGACCCCATCGCCTGAAGAAGACGAGCAGTAAGCAGTCGAAACGTCGCGTCCACCACCCAAGTAACTCAGTCGTGAGACCATAGAACTAATTTATATTATTACTATATTGACATTTATATTTTCTGGCTAAGCCATAGTTAGTAGAGGAGCTTTCAAATTGCTTCTCCAAGTCTTCATCGCCTTCTCGGATATCCAAAATGGCTTCGAAATCTTACCCGAAGAGGTACAGATCGTTCATACTGTCCGCCATCTTGTTTTGAGTGTGCAGGGTCAGTATCACGTGACAGGTCAGTTCAACATCAGAGAGCCGCTATTGTTTTGGTCCTTTGAAGATTACCGAGTTTCCTAATCAGTCTCCTCCACCAACTATGGCTAAGCCCATAATGAATTTTCTTTGGTGTTATTACAGATAACCAATTATATCTATAGCCCTTGAAAAACGTGAACAAGAATGCGAGATTGTTTGAATTATTCTGGCACAATGTTTTTGTCCACTGAAAACTCAACTTCCTCATGGATTCCCTCTTAACATTTACACCTGGAGTTAATTCTCTGTTTCAGCATTTGATCTTAACTCAGTGTTGGTAGAGCAGTGCTCCGGTATCGCAGAGGTCATGGGTTCGAATCCCGTTCAGGCCTGAGTTTTTTTTCAGGCTTAAATTTCACAGCTGCTTAAGTTGTGTACATAACTGCGATGATCAATTAATTAATGTCATTACTTAAATCAGTGTGTAGTGCTACGTGCCACTTATTTATTGAGATATATATTTGCCTGTTTTAGGAGGACCAACTTGGATTGTCACTTCTTACTGTTGAACAAATAGAATCCGAAGAGTTCCAGAAGAGGATTTTACAGTCAGCGGTCGCTTGAGTAGACCAAGAACAGGAGATGACTGAAGCCGGGTCCCAGACTCGGCAGAGATCATTCTCGCTAATGTATCGCCGCTTAGCGAGGGTTACAAGGCTCGAGAAAAGTAAATGGCGAATGACACTATATGTTGTGCTACAAAAGCAAGTAAAGGAAAGAAAGACAAACATGTCCCCGCCAAAGGCCTCTAGTGGCAAACACAGTTGTGCAATTGGAAACAGAATCCTTTGTTTAGAATATAATGTTGCGTTCTGTTTTTGACGTACTTGTAAATTGTGAAATATCGCAACATTGAAAAATGACGAAATGGCCAAGATAGAGAGCTTAAAGAAAGAGTCCAGTCGCCCCTTGATTATAACTAACAATATTTCAACTCGTTGGAAAAATAAATGGTTCGACCCTAGAGAGTCTCCGATATTTGTTGAGTTTGATCGTCCTAGCGCACGTAGTTCGTGAGTTTCTTTAATTCGAGTCATCAAGTATCCATGGAATAGCGCGTGCACGCGGCAGTATTCGACTGCAGAACTTTTCCACTTTTGCAAATCACTTTTCAATTTAGGGTTTTCTTATCTCCTGAGCGAAAACTTGAACTCAATTAAAGTAACAAAAGAACGTGCGCATTTTGTTTCGTTGGCCAGGTACTCATCAAAGCCTACAACACTTCGACCGAACAACCAGCCGGTTTACACACTGTCGACGTGAAACGTGCCGTTAAGAGTCCTCGTTGGGCAGTCGGTATAGAGGCAGTTGAAAGTACAGCACGTACACACTGCATTATTTGACTAAAGAGCTCGTCATTTTTGTAGATAACTTTTCCGTTGAAGATTTTTTGCACTTTCACTTCAAAACAAGACAATGAACTCACTTAAGCGCTGACGTCACGTTACCATGGAAGCATTTTTGCTGGTTCTAAACAAAAGATCAACATAGCGTCTCTCTTTGGGTAACGTAACGTGGACAAGTCGAAAATGGTTCAATGTTTTGCCCCAGATTGTAATCATCAATCAGAAAGGGAGACATGTAAATTTTTCAGGTTTCCGAAGGATCCTGTGGAGTTCAATTGGTGGAAAAAGCTCCTAAGGTAAGGTAAAACACGCTAGAAATACCGGCGCTAGGTAGTGGCGTGACGACTCGAACAATTGAACTTTGACTCTTTGAATTCTTATTATTGTTCTTAATCTTCGATATCCCTCATCAGTTACTCTTTAAAACAACGGTTTTTAATATGTATTAATGTTCGTTTGAAATGAATCTGCTTTTAATAGACGAGAAGACCGAAGTCCGGGAAGCAATTCTCGAGTTTGTAGCTGTCATTTTCGTGAAGGACTGAAAGTAAATGGCCCTGAGATATTTAAAAGAAATGCCGATAAACTCTTTCCAAATGCTGAAACACGTACGCCAAAGCGAGCTAAGACGAAGAAGACAAGTTCAGAAGACTCGGTTCCGGTTTCTGATATAATCAAGCAGTTAAACGATTCGTACTCATCAAGTGGGGAAGCCTCAAAGTGTGAAACCAGCAATGCCTCTAAGCAAAATATCCTTCTTGAAGTCGAACTGGAAAACTTGAGAAAGGAATTGCAGGACAGGAAGTCAAATGATCAATATCAAAGAGAAATATACTCGGTAATGGCTTTAAGAGATGAAGTAATATGTATGGAAACAGGTCTACCAAACAAGCAAATATTTTCAATTGTTGTGAACTATGTCAGACGGTTCTCGGCAGAAATTAACTATTTTTATGGCTGGAGGGTTGAAAGGATCCTGTTGGAAGATCAAGTTTTTATAACCCTTATGAAGTTACGACAGAACTACACAAACCTGCACTTGGCTGAGCTCTTTCACTGTAGCACTGCAACAATCAGTAATATAATACTTACATTGGTTCATGTATTATACAAGCTACTATATGAAGACTGTTTACAATCTGTGCCATCCAAAGAGAAGAACAGAACCTCTATGCCAGAATCTTTTTCTCTGTTTGGGCATTGCAAAATGGTCATCGACTGCACTGATATAGAAATTGCAGCGCCTGGTTTAATGAGTGATCAAAAATTGACTTACTCAACATACAGGGGAATGAACTCCTTCAAGACACTTATTGGTGTTGCACCAAATGCTGTTATTACCCATGTTAGTAAATTGTTTCCAGGCTCAACATCAGATAAAGCCATTGTGGAAAAATCTGGTGTACTAGAACACTTTAAACCTGGGGATCTGATACTTGCTGACAAAGGCTTTTTGATAGCTGATATTGTTCCAAATGGTGTGTCTGTTAATATTCCCCCATTTTTATATAATGGGAAATTTAACGAGAGTGAAATTAAGCTAACAAAGACTATTGCACGGTGCAGAATTCATGTTGAAAGGGCAAATGCACGCATCAAAGATTTCAAGATTCTAACCTTCATTCCACCATACTTGAGATGCTACACTGAAAAAGTTTTGAAATTATGTGCTGGCTTGGTAAACTTACAAAACTCCCTCATTAGAGAAGTTAGAGATTCTGTTGACATGGAATAGAATTATTTTTTTCTAATTCTTGGTTGGGTATAGTTGAGATGAAACATGCATCCCTAGCTGTGAGCTATATTTTGATACTTAGAACATGATGCATGTATATATAGCATAATATGATTTTGTTTGATTCCATTAAATGTTTATATCTCTACAGTCTGCCCAAAGACTTAAGTTAATTAACATCACAAGTTTGCAAAACACAACCAATTTATTCTGTACATCACATCAGATGACCACAACCCAAAGTTGTTTTTCACAAATGCTGAAAAAACATGCATGAGATTTTAACAATGTTCAGTCTCCAACAATTTCATATGTTCATGAAAATCAGTCTGCAGAGCTGCTGACTGCCTGTAGCCTTACAGTAGATCATTAGAGAATGCTGGAATAATATGCTTAATATAAAAGTCCTTTAAGAGTTGAAGATTGTCAGCCCAGGCAGGATCTTTTTTGATTTGGAGGATGAGGGTTTCTTTTGTTGTCCACACAACAAAAAAGCAAATCTCCCTTCCAGTTAAATATAACTGTCCTTGTACTTGATGCCAGTAAACATGTCCTTTATTACATGCCGACGTCCGATTTCACCCAATAGAATTGTAAAGCGCCTTTGAACATATTCATATGAAAAAGTGCGCTATATAAATTCATTATCATTATCATTATCATTATCCTTTATCGAGTTCATAGTGTCCTTGTGAATTCTTCTTGATATAAAATTTACCTGATGATACTGCTTCTTCTATGGTTAAATCTCTTTGGGTGAATGGGCACTTCACCTCTAGCAGTGCATAAGTGCCTACCAAGCCATCAGGGGAGGCACCTAGCATTCCTGACAGCTCAAGCCAAATCCCAGATTCTTCAACACATAGCTTTGTTTTTTGTTCAAACATTTTCTTTGCCTGATTTTCGTTAATTATGCCCCAATTAATGGCTTGTACCCTTGATAAATCGTACTGGCCAAGCACTCGCTTTAGAAGGGATGGAGTGACTCTCTTGCAGTTTAAGACATTTCCAAAATTGCTGGCTGTGAGTCTTCCTTTCCTTATCATTTGCCAGGAAGGGTTATCTCGTTGTCTTACGGTGGCTTTATTTACGGCTATACGCTGCTCTTC
Organism: Ricordea florida; assembly: GCA_949710005.1. NCBI lineage: Eukaryota > Metazoa > Cnidaria > Anthozoa > Corallimorpharia > Ricordeidae > Ricordea > Ricordea florida. The sequence goes on from OX453284.1 coordinate 22,315,350, forward strand.
AGAGATACGAAGTTTCTCGGTAAGGTATCTCTTCTTATCCGCATGATTTAGAAATTCCCGAGACAACACAATCTCTTCTACAGTGATCGCAGGCAGGGCGTTGTTCTTTTCAGGCTCTGGAGAGAGAAGCCACAAAGTGCCGGTAAAGTTGCCGTACTTTTTCAATTCTTGGTAGAACCAGGAACGATCCTCTTCGTTTACTTCTCTTTTAAGGCAATTATACTCCTTTAGGCAAGGATATAACTCTTCTACGGATTTCACTTGGTTTGGGGCCCTGGGCTTTTGCCATTTGCATTCTACATCTGTTCGGCTAAGATTATGGATTCCATAGATAATAAGTGCCGCGGCATGGCTACATTTATAGTTTCCACGGGGACATTCGCACTTAGCAGACTTTATTTCATTCCCATGAAGAGAAACCTGTATTGCAAAGTAAACAGAGGGAACATTAAAGTTTTATACAAACGATTACGAGTGTTCCGAACTTGTGAGTTTACTGGCATGTACCAATCCTATAATCATTCCATTGGAATACTGGAAAGACTCTATATGGTCGGATTTGTAGTGATTTTCACCACGTTCGATTGATTTCGGCTCACCAGAAAAAAAAGAAGTAAGAGAAGTTATCGTTATGGCCGCCATGTTGGTTCGAATGCTCTTTGTTTAGAACCACTCAAATCGTGCCCATGGTAACGTGACGTCACACTTCGGTACTCTATTGTTTGGACGGACAGGTATCAATCAAAGCCCAAATGTCTTCGACTGGAAAATCAGCAACTTACACAGTATAAAACAGAAATGTTGGTCAATGTTGTAGGTCCGCGCTGTTCAATTAATAGGCAGCTTTTGAGACACAGCACATGAGGATTGCATTTATATTTGGCTCCAGAGATAATCATTTAAAAAATTACTTTTCTGTTGAAAGTTTTTTCCGTCTTCTCTGTCAAAACTAAGACAAGGAACTAAGGTAACGAAAAAACAAATTGCAATGGGTTTCGGCGGGTAGGTCTTGTTGGTCTTAAAAGACCTTCCTGAACAGTTAATTTGGAGCTTGGGTTTACCTAGGTGTAAAAACCTGTGAAGTTTTGTCTTTGGTTATTGTTTTTCACTATTATTTTTATAGTCTCTATTGTGTTGTCTCCTTTATTTTATTTGTTCTACGTCACTCGTGAACGTAACAGGTTTTTACACTGAGGACGAGCCTGTATGAAAGCATACCACCGCGGCAACTTCACGCCACAAAACACGCCACAAAACACGCTGCAAAACACGCCACAAAACACGCCGCAAAACACGCCACAAAACAAAGGCGCTAATGAAGAAGACAGTAGAACGGCTTTTTACCGTCCGTTCTAAGAAACAGCGTTAAATGACCATTCCAGATTTTCTAGAACGTCTTACGTCCTAATAGGACAACAAATTGATTACTTTTGAGTCAGCCCTTGACGTTGCCATTGTGTTTGCTTGGACCGGCTCCCTAATGCTTATCTGTATTTACAGGTTCGAACTGAACTGGTAAAAAAACTCGGAGATACCGCGAAGCGATTTTATAGAAGCACGCGGTGTGAGTTGAAGAAACCGCGGTGACTTAATGAACATATATAAAGGAGTCATTTTCTAAAGAAACTGGTTTTGCTTCGGGGAATTTTTTAAAAAAAGCAAAGGTTGTTTATCAAGTGATTTTTAAAGAAAGTTTCACCCTCGTAAGATTAAAGGACGCTAACCATTCGCCCTGACGGAGGGCTAACGCTCAAAACGCCAGCACCCTATAAATCTTTCGGTGGTGAAATTTCCTTTGTCAACTCCTTTGATAAACAATTTTTTATGAGTTAATGAACAGTTGTCTGCACAAAAGTAAGAAAACAAAGGACGCTGCCTGTTTCTTTGAAAGTTCTTGCCGAAAGGTTTGCAAAACCGCGTCGGTTGCGGTCTTCTTTAAGGTTTTAACTGTTGTTGTCGCGACGGGTCTTTTGCAGTTGCCGGCATCGGAACTCTAGTGATTACAAGGGGTCGAATGGTATCTAGAATTAAGAAATATTCTGGTCTTTAATCCTGTGACAGGGGTGCCAAGAACAGTAGAGACGGCGAAGAGCCGGGGAAACATGTCTTACATACCACAGGACGGCGAATATCGGGGGCACCCAACGTCAATTTTCGGAAAATATCTGTTCGGAAGACGATTGAGATCTAGAATTTTCGGAACATTTGTTAAAAAAATTTCTTGCTTGTTTGCCTCTCCTAGGATTTTCGAACATCTAAAAAATGGTATTATTGCCCAATTTTTAACGGATTTTTAACGTAAAAAGGTCACCTAGAATTTTCGGGAGCCTTTTTTCTGGCTGAAATTTTCGAAAAGCCTAAGTTTTGATCGCTATAATTTTCGGATCACAAGACTTTCAGCTAGGAAATCCGAACAGATTAAAAAGTTTTAGGGGATAAAAATATGCTTATATGTACCTTTTAAATACTAAAACACTTTAACAATGCTATGTTTAAGTAGTTTTGAACTATGTTGTCGTTGGGTGCCCCTGGAATATGGGAAATTAAAAGCGAAATAAGCAAGCAAACAAGTCAAATACGATCATAACCATGCCTAAAAGAACTGGGTACACTAGAATCGCGGGCTTTAATTTGCCACTCATACGAAACAACATGATTCGTCTTGATCATGATTTGGAACTTTCGACTTTAAAATAAAGGAGCCGCTGTTACGCGTTTTGTATGCTTTCGGGTCAGTGCTGTTTAAAACTGACTTGTGACTATGCAAACACCCAGAGGAAGAGAGAAAGTTATAATAATTAGTGACTTTTGCAAGTAATGACGACGAAACTCAAAAATTTGAACCCAACCATTTCGAAGTGCAAGCCGTTTCCATCCTTGCCATTAACAGCGAAATTAAAATAACGGCAAATAGTTTGAGTGCAATCTGACATTTTAAAACAATTCTGATTGTGCTTTAGTCTTCATTGATTCTAGGGCTTGTTTTTAGTTTTTAGCAACGTTAAGTGAATACATGGCATAGCTCCCTTGATTCGCCCTTCACTCGCGTCCGCGGCTAAGTCTCGAGCCGAAGTAAAATCGGTCATAGACTTTTATAGTGGGGATAGTTTCTAAAGAAACTGGTGCTGCGTCGGTGGGAAATTGAAACACAAGAAATTGGATAAATCAAACAAGTTGATTAAGTAAGTTATACCACCGTAAGGTGAATGGGAGGTGCTGACGTTTCGAGCGTTAGCCCTTCGTCGGAGCGAATGAGAGGATTGTGGGTTACGTTCAATTTATATAGAGAAGTATGGAGCCATCCTATTGGTGGAACCATAGCATTGTGTGGAAGGAAGTGAATAAGTTAGATCAAATGAATGAGAAACGTTCGTTGATACCGTGGGGATTAAGAGAACCGAGTTGGAAGATAAACTTCTGTTCTAGGTTTTTACGGCTTTCCGTATTGCCCTGATGCACGGAAAGTCCACATACCGCCATGTTGTGAGTTGAGTGGTTAGGTAGATTAAAGTGTCGCGCTACAGGTTTCGATGCATCTTTATCATTTCGTTCGACGTCACGCAGATGTTCGCGGAAACGGTCACCCAATCTTCTTCCGGTCTCGCCGATGTATATCTTCTTGCATAAGGTGCATTTTATGCAATAGATAACATTGGCGGAAGTGCATGTGAAACGGTCGGTGATTTTAAACGATCGTTTAGGTCCTGCTATTTTGTTTGTGTTGTGGACGAAAGGGCAAGTTTTGCATCTTTTGCGTGTGCAGTTGAAAGTGCCAGGTGATACGTTTGATTTTAGTGTACTTCTAACTAAAAAATCGCTTACGTTTTTGTTACGTTTGAATGAAATGAGTGGTGGTAGTGAGAAGATGCTGCCTGTTTCGTTGTCATTCTGAAGTAACTTGAAGTTCTTCAGAATGATGTTCTTGACAGGTAGGTTGAGTGGGTGAAAAGTGAGTGTGAACGGTATTCTCTGGTTCTCTTCCTTTTGTGACGTTTGTGGTGCTGAGTGTTAGTCAGTTGTTTGAGCGCGTTGTTGAGCTGTCTTCACAACTGAATCAGGGTAGCCACGTAGTCCAAGTGATGAGTTGGACTTCTCCAGCAAATCAGAAGAAATGCTTCAGTTCTTCAAGAACCGTGGCTACCCTGATTCAGTTGTGAAGACAGCTCAACAACGCGCTCAAACAAAATAGCAGGACCTAAACGATCGTTTAAAATCACCGACCGTTTCACATGCACTTCCGCCAATGTTATCTATTGCATAAAATGCAACTTATGCAAGAAGATATACATCGGCGAGACCGGAAGAAGATTAGGTGACCGTTTCCGCGAACATCTGCGTGACGTCGAACGAAATGATAAAGATGCATCGAAACCTGTAGCGCGACACTTTAATCTACCTAACCACTCAACTCACAACATGGCGGTATGTGGACTTTCCGTGCATCAGGGCAATACGGAAAGCCGTAAAAACCTAGAACAGAAGTTTATCTTCCAACTCGGTTCTCTTAATCCCCACGGTATCAACGAACGTTTCTCATTCATTTGATCTAACTTATTCACTTCCTTCCACACAATGCTATGGTTCCACCAATAGGATGGCTCCATACTTCTCTATATAAATTGAACGTAACCCACAATCCTCTCATTCGCTCCGACGAAGGGCTAACGCTCGAAACGTCAGCACCTCCCATTCACCTTACGGTGGTATAACTTACTTAATCAACTTGTTTGATTTATCCAATTTCATAGACTTTTATAGCTGTGGTGGCTCCTAAAGGAGCCGTTTTCTTTCAGCTGATCAGTAGATATCTTTCCCGTCATCTTCCTTTCGTGGTTCCTTTAGGAGCCGTTTGCTTGTATCACGGCCTTAGTTTGTCTTTCACACTTGTTCACCGCGAATTCGGCGAGCCAGCTGGATTTCCTTGTTCATCTTAGTTGCAGTACCTTTCCGTGCAGCCTTCATGGAAACGCGATTGCATCGCACTGCTCCTGCAGCAGCGGGCCTGTAACGCTGGGAGTTTCGTAGTTTGCCGTTTGAAAGAGCACTTTTACGATCTTTGCCATCGTTTGTGGTAGAAGAAACAGGGGCCATGCTGCATACGTAGATCTCAGATTGAAATATTGAGACCAATTCTTCAAAACGTATTCATACTTATCGGATCGCCGTTTTTGATTGGTGGAAAAAGACGTGAAGTGATTGGCTAAGAATAACTGGCTTCTATACAGAGGTTTCGATCCATATAGTTTCGTTAGCTCTTTCGAGTTTCATTCCAAATTTAAAAATTGCAATTTTGAGAACTTAATTATATTTTATAAACATTACATGGCCTTTTAGAGTATTTGTCAAAGCAAGTTCTTACATGCGTGTTGTTTAAAGAAGAACGGAATAAGAAAAGTATGTGAATAATTCAGATATGAGTATGTGTACTGCAAAGGTTATGAATATTTGAATTGCATTGTCCTTTCTCAACCAATGAAAAAATAAAGGAGTTTTCTGAGAGGTCCGGTAGGCTTGTATATAATGTATAGGGTACTGTGCTTTTTTATCCCCATGGTGCCCTAAGCTGTGGCGCGAATTATGCGAACGGGCTAATGATTCGGAAATTTTAAATGAAAACGTGCCTGGTGTAGAAAAGCACTACTGGGGATCAGAGAGCTCAGATTGCTTTTTCCGCGTTTGTCTGTGACAGTGCCGAAAAATGCATCTTTTACAAATTTTCCAGGCTCAAGGCGAACCATCCTTATTATTTTCACAACACTTAAGGCTTGACGTTCGAATCCTAGCAAGATGCAGGATGAATGTGGAGCAGGGTTGGCGCAGTGGTGAGAGCGCGCGCCTTCCACCAATGTGGCCCGGGTTCGATTCCCGGCCCCGGTGTCATATGTGAGCCGAGTTTGTTGGTTCTCTACTCTGCTCCGAGAGGTTTTTCTCCGGGTTCTCCGGTTTTCCCCTCTTCCCAAAAACCAACATTTGATTTGATTGATTTAATTTAATTTAATTTAATATGATTTGATTTGATTTAATTTGTGCTTTACAGTGTCCTCAATTGGTACGTCTGTGCTAGATACAGTTGACACTCAAATAAACGTTATTATTATTTATTATTATTATGTATATATATAAAAACTGGCTTCATACATGTGTACTGCTGTAGGAAGATATTTAATAAATGAAAGATCTTCGCAGTTACTTATGATGGGCTCCCGATTGTAATCAGTTGTTAAGATAGGACCTGAAAAAAAAAATCAAGTGATCAGCTCCACCAAACCCACCAAATGGCTTGATAGCTGAGTTGGTTAAAGCGTTGTAACGGCATTGCAAGGTCATGGATTCGTATCCCGTTCAAGAACGAATTTTTTCAGGTCTCGTCTTGGGAACTGACTATGTTGCTGATATAATTGGAATGACCTTTCGAAGCTTGTTTGTCCCATGAACTTAGTTTAATGGATTTGCTCCACCACTCTGCTATAGCTCAGTGCATGGTAGAGCGTCCGAACTAGTAACCAGAAGTAGATTCGACAGCGTTTACGCTCTCAAGTTTTTTGATAACCCCAATTTTTGTGCTTCAGTTTCCCACTGACGCAGCATGGTGTCTTTTGAAACTTTTCCATTTTTCCAATATTAAGTTCTGCTCGCATTCAATAAACCAAGCGTTACGTACTTTTACCTTGCAGATTTCACTCGTAGAAAATTCCCTGGGAACTACAGAAATACTTCATTCTTTTTTTTTTTCAGTTAACGAGAAAAAAAAATAAATAAAATAAACAACAGGTGCAAGGTAAGGTATTTTATTGCGCTTCACAGAGATTTAATTTATTTCAGTAAAATTTCGTAAGAACCCTATTCACCTATGTTGTGGTGAAAGCTTGGGCTACCTGCGCTAACCATTTCCAATGAAGAAGGGTAGAGGGGAAGGGAAGGAAATTACTCACCGTATTCATGGCTCCTGCCGTATTGGGTGTTTGATTTTATGGGAAGAATGAGCCATGTTGGCTTCCTGACAGTCGCGCGCAGTGAAAGTTCTATTTACTCTTTAAAATGTATTTGGAAAACATGTAAGTTGGAAAATGAAAACTACTACAACAGTAAAGATTCATTTTACTTGGGAAAATCATACGAGTTTACATCCCAACCCCTCCCTCCTAGTACGCTGCAACAGCGCCAATATGATTGGCTCTGACCAGACCAATGTTCTAAACGCAACAGCTTCGTCTACTCGTTTTGCTCGTTTGCTTCTTGATCGCGCTCGGTATCGAACAGCGTCAAAATATTTAACTTGTCTGCCATGTCTGACGAAGAAAACGCCCAGGAATCAGGATCTGATGCGTCAGTAAGTGTTACACCTTGTTGAAATCGAGAAATTAGTGATAAAGGTTTTTATACGAACGGTCACTTTTGTATACAAAAACTGCATATTATTTAATCAAGCCGCGGTTTCCCTTTTCTTCAGCCTGTGCAAGTTGCTAGAAGAAGGACAGGCAAGAGGAAAGGAAGTCCAAGAAAAGCGTATTCACAAGTAAGTTATTTTTATGGCCTAGTTTGATGCATTACCCTTGTATTGTGTTATGTATGGACTTTCTTGCGTTCCGTTCTCTCGAACGACCGCGGGTGACAGATTCCTGTTACTCGTGATTTGCCCGCGGCCCGATGCTGTTTCAAGAAACGAGTACAGGAACGCGTTTGGTCGCGACTTCAGCACAACCACGGTTTTCAGTGCAGGTTTTTGTTACAAACACGCAGTAAGATCAATAATTGTCGTGGAGTTATACGCTCTGCTGTTTTTACGGGAAGCTAAATTAAACTTTACCGAAGCTTCGTGGAGGCCCGACATGTGAATTAGCTTCGAAAGCTTTCGATCCCGAAAAAGACGTGCATTATAAAAACAAAGCCTTGCTGTCTGGCAAAGTTTGAATGACAAAAATGTCTTTCTCTCCAAACTACGGTGCAGATAATTGCGTCCGAAATCGGCCCGAACTGTTTGTTTATGTTCAGTGTAAACTGGTCTCCTTGATATCCAGTATGGTTCTTGTCAGTATCGCCTGCAGTATTGATGCCTTTGTAATAATTATTTTGATTGCGTCTCTGGTGCATTTTAAAGCAAACGTGAGCCAAAAGTCTCGGGCCTTTCAAGAAATGCAAGTGGCTGAGATATTAATTTGCTACCAGCATAAACATATGGTTCAGCAGCTTGTTAGTGAGGTGGTGATCTCCACATACGCGATTTTGACACGTGACTTCAGAGACTGGCCCCCTAAAGGATGGACCATTTCAATCTCGGGAGTTGAGCAAAATTGTCTGGTTAAGAATTGTTTCCCCCTTTGGACTGTGTAACAACTTTTTTTATCACCTTAAGGTTGTGCACTTGTTGGTTGGTCCACTGTGCATGATTTTTTTGGTAATTATTGACACCCCACCCCCCCCCCCCCTTCAAAAATAAAATGGTCCATCCATAAAGACCAGGTTTTGCCAGGTGTTAGTGGACGTTGTACCTGGGACACTACGTCTCATGTCACTATTATGATTTTTATGCGGTAAACAATAATTATTTGCAGATTTTTGATCAGCAATTGTTAAATCTTTAAGGAATGTTGTATATCATAAGTTTGGTTAGAGCAATTTCCAAGTTCAAGCATTCATGTGTACCTTGGGTGGACATTTTTATCATGAAAAGAGATATATTCCTAGTATGACTTGTAAACATCACAAAATTTTGGAGCCACAGGTTTGTAATTATTATGCACTGTAAGAATGAAAACTGCTTTTGTGGAGACCAACAGGAGCAACAGGATTAAATATATATTTTATATTCCAGTGATCCCAGGGAGGGTTGGTTGGGTACTCATGATCTGGTACATTACTAATAGATATGTAATAGTTAACTGAGCTTGTCTTGGTAAACAGAAGTTCTAAGGAAACTGTTTTTCACAGTGACTAACACTTCCAAAACATGCCCAAAAGTTATTACTAGAGTTGCGTTCAGTTACAAGTGTTTTGTCAGCTGATGCCAATAGCTTTAGAGAATGACATGTTCAATGTCCAAGAACCTATAAATATAACATCTAAAAAGTACATAAATAGTTGGTTTCTTTATATAACCCCCAAGTTCAAGTTCAAGTTTATTGTTTGCCATCAGTTTTAAAACATTGCTAAGCCTAAAAGTGTCCACAGAATGCTACCAAATAAACATCACTGTCAATGGTGCAGCAGTCTCTAATAACTTCTACAGCTGTGGCTGACATGTGTACACCTTAATTTAACTGATTTTCATTCTCTTCCTTTATCACCTTTAAAGAGGAGGACAAAGGTAGTTGCTCAAGACAACGAGGTTAGTATTTTGGATAAGACAAAGTTTGTTAATGCTAGTCAGTTTCTGTTTCTTATTGGTCCAAGTCACATGGATTTCCAAGAAATTTAAGGTGGGCACCTGCCAAGGTATTAAAGGTGGCTGTTACTGGCACTTTGAGTTCAGACTGGTTTGGTAACCAGTGGTAAAAAGATAGTGTGGTATTATACTGCTGGAAGACAGCTCCTATTAAAGTCCTTGAAGTCAGTGTGCCAAAGTCAAAGACTATTGGTATTGGGGTATATGTTAGATCAGTTTTGGCCTATTTGGTCCATTTGTGAAACCAACCTCGGGTTTTGACAGTCTAAGTATTTTTTGGACAGATGCCCCAGTTTGAAAGCTGGCTGGCACTGACATGGCTTTTCCAGGATCATCACAATATTATTAAAGGACAAAATTTGAGATTTTTTGCCTCGGCAGTGAAATACTTACTCCGGGCTTCAAACAAAATAGGGAGCTATGTCACGAATTCCAATAAATTTTCAGAATAAATGCAAGATCAGTATTTGCATCAATGAAAACCAAAAAAGAAAATGAGCCAGAACAATCCTGGTACAGTGAAGTTTGGCACAGTGATTTGCAGCAACTACCCAAAAGTAACAATTATAGTTACAGTTTATTACCTGCTAAAAATTTATTGATATTATTTGGTTGCATACCAAAAATTTTATAAAATAAGTACAACCAACTTTGTACAAGTCATAATTTTAAGACATAAGTAACAAGCTTTCTTAAAAAACCTTGTTATTGGGCCTGTTAATTTTGGAGGGGTACACATTCAAGAAGTGATATTTCAATTTTTTTTGTTTAATTGATGTGCCTAATAAAGGGGTGGGGGAGGGGATTGTATTCTATCAGGGTTGCCACAGTCAGGGCAAAGTCAGGGAAAAACAACAATTTTTCAAGGCCAGGGAACAGTCATGGAATTTTGCAAAAAGCCAGGGAAAGTTATTAGTTCTTGACAAAGTGAGCAAAAAGTCAGGGAATTTTGTTTTCAGGGTTCCACAAAGTTTTGTGAAGCAGTCAATGTGTAATGAGTTATGCTTTGAAATGCAGAGTTTTTGGTCAGTGGTTTTGTTGTGAATACCTTCTTCCAAATAAGAAAGAGAAGTCAGAGAAACCTTGGGAACTGGTGTTTTCCTTTGGCCACTTTTATCAAAGCATGGTAGAGTGTCGTGTGGTTGTTAGATTGTTATGAGGTCAGTGAAAAGTCAGGGAATTTCTTTGGTTCTAATGAGTGGCAACCCTGTTTTTAAAGTATGGTGTGTTCCATTGGAGTTCTTGATGTTGAAATTTGATCATATCCTAGGCCATGGTGAATGTTGTTGTGCCTTCAACACCTCTGCCTCAAGCACCTGTTTCCCAACCCGTGCATGCGCAACCTACCATGTTTGAACCAGCTGCTAGAGGTGCCACATTTGTTCCACTTACTACGCTCCCTACTCTCTATCAGTCACCAGTGGTGAACTCGACACAGCATGTACCTCTTCAACACATTGCCACACCTGCGGCAGCAGGAACTCATATGTCTACTTTCAGTTTGTTGAACTCTCTGCAGGATGATAAGTTGGCGCTAATACTGCCTATTTTAGTAAGAATGGAAAACAAGATAGATCAGATCATGGCAATGATTGGAACCAGGCCAAATTTTCTGGCTACAGGGCAGCCTATTAACCCAGTGAATCACATGGTGGGACAGACAAATGCTATGATTGGATCACAGTTAAATATGCCAACATTGGCAAGCCAACCAAATATCACTATGGGATCCCATGTAAATCCAAGTATGACAGGAATGCAGACAAACGGTCCAGTCCCAGAAAACGCAGCCAACTCTTTGGCGTGGCCTCAAACAAGTTCTACAATGACTGGGAACCATTCAAACGCCTCCATGATGCAAACGCAGCTAAATACACAAGTGACAGGAAGCAGTGCTTCAATGATTGGATCCCAGTTGAATGCACAAGTGCCTGGAAGCCAGTCAAACACTTCAGTAGTAGGAAGTCAATCAAATGCTACTATGGAAACCCAGTCAAGGGTTGAAACAGTTGCAAACCAATCAAGCACTCCTAGGGAGGGAACACCAGAGAATGACCACGTGGTTGGAAGTCAGTCAAACGTCGCAATGACTGTCCCACAGTCGAGTGTGACAGAAAATTCTCTGTTGCTTGGAAATGAGTCTAAGGTGTCGCCCCAGGCAAACGCAAGTGGAGCGAATGGAGTAGATACTTTAGTGATGGGAAACCAATCGGATGTTTCGAACGTGGTTGCTAAAAGACAAGACACAACAATCGCGCCTCATGCTAATGCTAAAGCAATAATAGAAGAAATACGGTTGCTAATAGGACAGGATTTTCCTGCAAGTCCTGAGGAAATTTACGCCTTGAAAGCTGGCGCCAATTCATCTATGAACTTCGCTGTGAGAGTCATGCGCAGAATATTCTTGCACAATGAACTGGTTGGACGAAATGTGTCTGGAGTCCGTGGCAAAGAGAGAGTTGAGGAGAGCAGAGTGAATGCGATCAAAGAAATTGTTTTCATAGTTTATCAGACTCCTCCCCTGGAAAAAGAAACCCTCTGGAAGAATTGCCACAAAGCAATGGATTCCTACTTACGTAAGCTTCACTTAGGTGCCACAAAACTTTAAACGCCCTAGAAATATATCTTGCTAGGAGTTTTTCCTTACTTAACCTTGTGTTGGTGACTAAAGTTGTCACAAGTCAGTACAAATTTATTATATTGGTGACCAATTCTGGATAGCTGATATATATATATATATATATATTTCGTTTTCTCTTGCTCTATGTTACACTTTATGATTTCTTTTGGAAAACAAGTTACCGAGAACGCGTTTAGAATAGTCCCTTGTTTCAATCCAACAGGAGGACTTACGTACCGCGAGCACCACATGTCGCTATGTTGATGATGTAATGGCCTCTTGTCATTTGCGAGCCTCTGAAAAGCACTGGAAACCAGCTGGAACTCCAAACACCATGGTCAGCAGAAACGAATGGACGCCACTATATCGTAGGGACTGGAAACGATATACGTCACACTGGAAACAGAAACCTTATTAAAACTACTATTTCGATAGAACACTCCATTCAGTCAAACGTCAATACCACGAGCTCTAGCAGACTTAAGCTGCAGTGGAACTCAGCGATTGAATTGAAAGCTTCTTCCCAAGGCGCATGCGTGTTCATCCTAACGTCTAAGGATATGCAATCGCACAGTGATCGGAAAGGACGATCAATAATTTTTTTTTTACACTGCCTCTGCAGCTATCTGCCCCCTAATACTTGTGGTGGAGCAGATTAGCCATTAGCAAGATAAATTTCGATGGTGATTATGCCAACACCGCGGTATTGGGAGGCAAACTTTACGCGGATCTCTTATTTGGAGACAAGAACTCGCAATATTACCGTGCGACAACTCGAATCAAGTGCCATCCAAATAAATTTTCATACAAATTTTGTGTGTCTGTTTTTGATACTGAACAACAGATTTGAGGCGAGTTTCTACCGGCTAAGATTCTTTTTCAACCCTGACATATTAAGTACAATTGTAAAGCAAATTGTTTGCATTTTAAGTGAAATATAAAACTTTTGTAGAGATTCTGTTATTTAGATAGTCGATCCTGATTGGATAATTTACGTGAAAATTTGTTTGGGTTGCCCTGGTTCGAGTAGTGGCATTGTAACGCCTCCGTTGGACATTGGATCAAAGAGGAGGTCATGTTTCTATTGTAAAGTATCTTTTTAAATTCTTTTTATGAAAGAGATTTCTGGACATTAGCTCGTTGTATTACACTTGTACATTTTTGATATTTTGTATTACAGATAATCGCAGTATTTGAATTCAATTCGTTTCACATTATAAGATGCTAATACTATTGTTATATGCATTTTGGTTTGTAAAGAAAACTGTTTTATAAAATCTGTGTACTCCTTCTGCGGTCGATCAATGTCGACTCTGATGCTGGCCACGGGAAACAATCCTCGAGACTGCGCGACGGACGAGTCCGAAGGCTTCAGTCTGGATAACAAGTTCCAATTGTTATACTTCAATGATTTGTAAAAGGTCGCAAAACAAAAAATTCCCAAGAACGACACCGCCCACGGCTTCTGTGTAGGTAACAAGATGTCTCCAGATGTCGCAACCCTACCTCCCACCATTAACTGCCCCTCTCCCCCCCAAATCGGAGCTCTGTAAAATACACTACTGAGAAATTTGACCCCAGTCATGAGCAGATCAATGTTCTTTTTCCGGTTTAAGAATTAGGGAAAGCCCCTAAAGACGATGTTGTTGTCAACAATATATTCGGCGGAAGCTAAAAGTAATAAGGGTGGTAATTTCGGAGCCAATCACTGACAAATGTTGATGCCATAAAAGGATCATGTGTACTAATGCCATCTCCGATCGACTGCCGATCGATACCCTCGATCGATGACCTCGATCGACATTTTGTTCGGTACTCGATCGACATTCCGATCGATACTCGCTTGACACTCTATGGCAGGCGGTTGGCTACCTGTACGCCAATACGCCATGGCGTACCCGAAATTTTGTAGGAATATATTGCTCGAACAATTAATATCCAACTTTGGCGCACCTGAAAAAAAAATCTTGGCTACGCGCCTGGATGGACACTTGATAAACAGTCGATCGATAGTCGGCCGAGCGTCGACCGACTAATATGCATTGATCTAAAATTAACCGACTGTCGCCCGAGATGTCGATGGAGTGTCGATGAAGTGTCAATCGAGGTGTTGATGGAGGGTCGATCAATGGCATGGATCGAGGATATCGAAAGACACTCGACCGCTGATGCCTTTAGTATACATGATCCACGAAATCTTTGTAGGAGCCCATGAGACCGTTGTTCATGGGTGGAAGGAACTTGCTTGGTAAAAATTCCTTATGCATTACATTTTTCGATAACCAAGCTTGTGAAGCTGGAAGGAGTGAGCGGGGAGATAAATTTGAAACGTAAACAGGGCAAGCGTACGTTCTTTGAAGAACCTGGTTAATGTTCACCATAGAATTACTCTGGTAATGGTCTTTGTTATGAGGGATTGTCAAGTTGGGCCGGTGATCATGATAGAAGATGGAGAAGTACAGTATCTGGAGGATATCACATGGCCGCGCAGAGATACGTAGTTTCTTCTCGAGTGTTGAAAAATATTTCTCGACTGAGCACAGCGAACGAGTGAAACATTTTTCAATACGAGGAGAGAAATTTCGTATCCCTGACCGACCATGTAATTTTCTTTCTATTATATAGAATTTAGTTGTGTACAGAGTACCCAATGGAAGCAAATCGTAAAAGTTCTTTAATCTTTAATAAGTATTCTCCTAAAACAGCATAACTATACCAGGAGTTTTTAAGCAAAAATAAATCAAGAAATAAAGATAAATAATAAAGAAATAACTATAAAAATATTTACGCATATGAATGGCAATAAAATATTATTAACCTATTAAAATTAACCAATTAAAATAATAATAATAATAAGAAGAAGAAGAAGAATAGCGGACAATAATATAACATCCTACATGAAGATTAACATTAAGGCCTTGTATTCATCCAGTGAGTCAGGAATTAGAGATAAATTTAAACTGTTCCAAGTTCTTATAACTCTGGGGTAAAAAATTTTTTTATAAGTATCATTCAGTGTGGCAAGCTGGCAAAAAGGTGCACAATTAGGAAGTCTAGAAACTCTTGTATTACAAGTTACTTCAGGTGGTAAAGAAAAACCAACCACCCCTTTGTAAATCTTATAAAACGTAAACACTTGGTTAGTCAATCTACGGTATTCCAAGGAGTGCCACCCCAGGGCTTTGATTATTGGAGAAACATGGCTGAAACGCGAATAATCGTCATGAACTGAACAAATCTGGCTGCAAAACGTTGGACCATCTCTATCCTATCGACGTTACACTGCGTCGGTAGGGGTTTCCCCCACTACTGGCATACTCCAGTTTAGGGCGTACAAGTGTAAGATACGCTGTGTTCGTGACCTCTGAAGTACAACCAGATAAGATTCCTCTGAGATCACCAAGGCTTGAACTCGCCTTCATAAAAATAATATCACAATGTTTGTTCCAGGACAGATTGTCAGAAATAGATATCCCCAGGTAGGTTGTAGAGGAGACTCTTGAGATAAGCGTACTATCCAAGGTATAATAAAAATTGACAGGTATTCTCTTGCGAGTTATCCCTAGATGATAGCACTTGGTTACATTAAACTGGGTAAGTTGCCAAGTCTTTGACCACAGGAAAAGACAATGAAGATCTTGCTGAAGATTTAGGCAGTCCTGATAGGTAACTACCTCTCTGTATAATACACAGTCATCCGCGAATAAACGTAGATTTGATTGAAATGTCATTTATAAACAAAATGAAAAGCACCGGTCCCAAAGCAGAACCAGCCTGAGGGGCTCCAAATACAACAGGTCTCAAAGAGGAGAGAACTCCATTGACTGAAACCTGTGTGCGATTAGACAAAAAAGCTTTAATCGAACTGAGCATTTTACCTCTACTTCCATAAAAATCCAGTTTGGCAAGCAGTCGCCCATGGGGCACAGAGTCAAATGCCTTGGAAAAGTCCAACAAGATTACATCAGTTTGTCGACAAAGATTGATGCCTTTAGCCCAGTCGTGTATTGCAGAAATAAGCTGTGTCTTACAAGAAAATTTCTTTCTAAAACCGTGCTGTTAATCAATAAGGATATTATTCAAGGAAAGGTGTTTAAGAATAAGAATAATGTGCTCCATTGTCTTACAACAGATGCAGGTTAATGAGATTGGGCAGTAATTTGCTTGGTCAGACTTGTTTCCTTTCTTAAAAATTGCTGTAACTATGGCATTGAATCAATCTGGTGGAACAGTGTTACAGTCGTATGATTGTTGGAAGATGGAGAGTCAACACGAAACTGATTGTGAAACCCTTTTTTAGCACTCTCGCTGGGATTTCATCAGGCCCACATGCTTTCTCGGGATTCAATTGAGACAGTTGTTTAAGGGAGACAGTGTTTTCACCCTTTCACTGCCAAGGGGTCTCCATTTGACGAGTAAAATCGTCTGGCGTTAGACAGAGTAAAATCTATTAAGTCACTCTTGGGAGTGAAAGGATTAAGGGAGATGGTTTTTTCACCCTTTCACTCCGGCCAAAGGGGTCTCCATTTTCGACAAGTAAAATTGTCTGGTGTTAGACAGAATAAAATCTATAAAGTCACTCTTGGGAGTGAAAGGGTTAAGGGAGATGGTTTTTTCACCCTTTCACTCCGCCCAAAGGAGTCTCCATTTGACAAGTAAAATTGTCTGGTGTTAGACAGAATAAAATCTATAAAGTCACTCTTGGGAGTGAAAGGGTTAAGGGAGATGGTTTTTTCACCCCTTCACTCCAAAGGGGTCTCCATTTGACGAGTAAAATCGTCTGGTGTTAGACAGAGTAAAATCTATGAAGTCACTCTTGGGAGTGAAAGGATTAAAAACCCCTGCTGATAAAATCTGTAAGTCTGGTGAAAAAAGTGATGTACCAATATTAGGAATTGGCATCTGCTCCCGAGTTAAGACAGAATGGAAGTAAAAATTTAGACTCGGCTATGTCCTTTTCAGTTATACATACTGCTACCTGACAGCTATGTCGCACATGTGAGGATATCATTTATGTTCCGCTGGAAAAAATTCCTAATTGACCAAAGTGTGATACTACGTTTCTTGTTTATGCACCTAAGAATAATGATAATTGGAATCAGAAAGCCACTCTTTTCTGAAATTTTCCTCCCACACCGAATCGTTCCTTACACGTTCCGGCTGAATCTTCCGAAAAAAAAATTTGGCAAAATGGAAATCACGCTCCATCTTTTGCAAAACGACGCGACACGAGACAAGAAAAAAGAAAGAGCCTGGGAGCAAGATTTTAAGGACACAAACCTGAGGCAAGTACTACATCCACACAAATCTTTTCTACAAAAGGGAATACACATCGTTGCAAGACATTAAGAATAAACTAATAATTATAACAACTATTCACCTCAGTGTCGGTGGCTAGTGGTGGATCAGTTACCGAGCCGCAAATCGGCTAGGTAAATCAGTATCCACCACTAGCCACCGACACTGAGGTGAATAGTTGTTTTAGTATATACTAAAACAGTGAGATAATATACACCACCAAAAGAAAATGGCTTGGAAAAACGGGGGACTTCTCAAGTGACGATCCAACACGGCTCGGATCGCGGTAAGGGTTTTTTTTGTTGTTGTAATGACTGCTGTACGTCTCGTTTTCTCGCTGACAGAAAAAAAAAATGTTTAATTCTAGTGACGACATTTCTTCAAATGGAGTTGCAAACTCTTTCTGTATTTGAAACCATTCTGTAAAAACATGTAATGCAACTTTGGTTCTCAATTGAACAAGTGACATCAAATTTGGCTACGCAAGATTAATTTGCATTTGTAAACAAAATCTTTTTCGTTGGTTTTTATCGATAAACTCCGGGTTAAAAACATAAAGCATTACCTTTGAACACGGCCAAACCAAATTTAGCCGCTTTCCTTGTTTTCAGGGACTGCTTCAGTGCTTCGTTGCTAATTTGGATGATTTCTTCGCTTATCAAGCATGCAAACCGGGACTCCATAATTTTAGCGACGGAGCTAAAAACTCGCAAGTTGCTCGTAGGTAAATAGCACAGGATATTTGGAGTTTGACTAGCTAATCAGACGGCACCTTCAACGCTATCCACTGTTTTAGTATCTACTAAATATAAATATTTCCATAGTGTTAAAATTGAAAGTACACATTAAACCAAGGACGAAAACTTACAGGAAGCCAATATATCAATAAATATATAAATAATAGGTAAGTATATAAATAATAAAAATTGAAGTTAAGATAAAATACTAATAATATTAATATAGTAAATGTGAACGTTAATTACTCTTATTTAGTAGAAATACTCAGGTGATTATACAAAACCGCGCGCTCTGATTGGTTCGCTATCTCAGATTACCAGCCGATAATCACCTCGACGAACAAAATGGCTGCCAGTCGTTCGCGCGCCTTTGATGAAATAAAATTTTTTCGTGTTGTATAATGTTTTTTCTTTTCTTTTTTGAAATAATCACCTACGTATTTATACTAAAACAATTATTCGCCTCAGGCTCAGTGAATATTCCTCGATAATCACTTCGCCTTCGGCGAATAATTGTTAACTAAACTGGCTATATTTACCAGTTAATATTTACTGTTTCTTCGGTCTTATGTCCATCCTTTCCAAAGAATAATTAAATATCGGCAACATTTTCAACTTCGATTCGTCTTTTCACGAATTGGAAATTAAAATATGGCACTGCTGACATTGACAATCATGGGAGACATGATGGATATCTTAAAAAACCTTTTTTAAAGATTAAAACCTACAGATCGATGTTCCTTGGGACAACTCCTGCTTCGGGAACAATATTACCCAGATAATTCTAAAAGACCGACTATGAGGAAGGCTAGTAAGCGATTTAAAGAAAACACCAGGTTTACCGATAATGTTCAAAATATTTTTATGACGTAATATGTCTTTGACGTCACTAATCCCTTTTTATGGCCTACCATTATCCGGGGAATTTTCTGATGAAACACCGCAGGTTGGTGGTGCCACGGGCGGACTGTTAAATATCAACAAGGGGTTGACACGAATCAGAATCTAAGAATGCCTTCCTTGCTTTGCTAAAAGCTGGGATTGTCACTGATTTCCAGCGATGATTTTGCTTACATGACAAGGTCGGTTAATCTTCATTATGGAATCTTTCATCCATTTGTTCGACACTCCGCCCGTAGGAAGAACTCAATCTGCCCAGTCTTCGATGCCAGGCAGTCTCCCTCCCGAGGTAAACAAAAAGGATTTCTGTTTTGTGGATTGCTGGTCTTCGTTAAATCTTTTCCTTTTCCTTTGCGAAATGTCTCACAATGGTTTTGGCCTATTTCAGGTGGAAGAAGGAAATGTAGAGTACAAGGTAAATTATTCTTAGGCCTCCCAGTTAAACGTATAAGATAACTGTTTACTTTGTGGGTCGCGCGGGAAAAAAATTCTGGTTCAAATGTACCAAAACAAAACACCGGGATAGATTATTTGGTTGTTGAGAAGATTTTATTTTAGGAAACGGTTACAATCGAGTTTGTTTGCTCAGCAGCGGAATAATTCCTTTCTTATAAAAGCCTAACTTCCTAATTTACCAAGGACTGTTTCAATTAGATGATTGATTGCTAAATTGATACTTCGGCCTCAACCTGCCGCTAAGTAGTGGTATTTTGGGGATTTTAGCGCAAGAAATTTATCAGAGATTTATCAAGGATTTTATCAGAGATTTTTAAATTATAAGTCTAATTTTTTATCAGGAATTTATCAAGGAATTTATCAAGAAATTTATCAAGGATTTATCAAGGATTTTTAAAAAAAAAATTAATTTAAATTGGTTTAAAGAGATGAAAATGGTAATAAAATATGGAGAAGCTATTTAAATCATTCAAAGATTTATTAGGAATGGATAACAATTCAGTTAGGGAAGGTATTAAAAAATTTTCAGACTTGATTATATCTTATCTCCCAAAACCTATCAAAAATATTATAAACCGTGCATTTAATGAAGAAGAAGAACAAGAAGAAGATTATTTAACTGCAGAAGAAGAAGAACAAGAAGAAGATTATTTAACTGCAGAAGAAGAAGAACAAGAAGAAGATTATTTAACTGCAGAAGAAGAAGAACAAGAAGAAGATTTCACTCCAAAAGAACAAGAAACAGCGTTGAATGGATATCTGAAAACCTACAGGATAGATGGAAAGAAAGGGTATGACCCCAAGATATTTATCAATAACATCAAACCAAAAGTTCTAGATCTCATTAATCAGAAAAAGAAATCGCTAAAATCGCTAAAGGTGAAATTTATCTTAACGTGTAAGTTTATAAAAAAGAATCCTGATACTGGACAGATTGATGAAAACTCAGGATACTTTCATTCAACCGTAGAAACGATTACTAAGTCAACCGATTTCTCTGACTCGTTCAATACTATGACAAATCGTCTACTTGAATTGATTGAGCAGTTTCAAAATCAAGGTTCTGGTTGGCAATTCGATCAAGTTGAGCACTTTGATATACACATCAACCCCTGGGAACCTCTTTCTGGAAGTTCCTATATTCCACTACCATCAAAATTAGCATCCAAGAAAGCAATTATCAACGTTAAGAATGAGAAGGATCATGAGTGTTTCAAGTGGGCAGTAACCTCAGCCGTGTTTCCAAGGGAGAAAGACCCACAAAGACTAAATAAACAAATGAGAGAAAACTCAAATAATTTTGACTGGTCAGGAATGGAGTTCCCCGTTTCACTAAAAGATATTGATAAGTTTGAAAAGAAAAACCCATACTATATGATTAACGTATATGGATATGATAGTGATGTATATAATCTAAGAATAAGTAATAAACAAAAAGGTTATTTAATCAACTTACTTCTAATATCGAATGATGAAACAAATCACTACTGTTGGATAAAGAATATTAGTGGACTTATATCATATCAAGTCAGCAAACATAAATCTATGATACACCTTTGTCATAGATGTCTTAACTTTACGCATTCAAAGACCACATTAGAAAAACATAAAGAATACTGCAACGCAAACGAAGCAGTTAAGATTGATATGCCTAAAGATAAAGATGGAAATCCTCAATATATTTACTTTAAGAACTTCAACAAAAAATTCCGAACACCCTTTACTGTCTATGCAGACTTTGAGAGCTATCCAGAGAAAATACACACCTGCTCTCCAGATGAAAGTAGAAGCTTTACTAAACAATACCAGAAGCACAAACCATCTGGATTCTGCTATCTCATAAAGTGTTTTGATGATAATATATTTCCACCCAAACTTGAACGATACACTGCTAAATCTCCAGATGATGATATCCCACAGATATTTGTAGATAAATTAGAGTTAGATATTAAGAAAATTTATAATAAGAAAATTTATAATAAGTTTAAATACCATAAGGAAGTTAAGATGACTGAAAATGATGAAATCAGATATGAAAATGCTACTCACTGTCATATATGTGAGGGTGAATTGGTAGAAGATAAGGTATTAGACCACTGTCATCTTACAGGAAAGTATAGAGGAGCAGCTCATAATGAATGTAACTTAAATTATAAGATTCCAAAGTTCTTTCCAGTCATCTTTCACAATCTATCTGGATATGATGCTCATCTTTTTATCAAGAATCTTGGTAAATCAGAAGGTAATATAAACTGCATACCTAATAATGAGGAAAAGTATATTTCTTTCACAAAACAGATTGTAGTTGATACCTTTACAAATAATGAATGTAAGAAGGTTGATGTTAAGCGAGACATAAGATTCATCGATTCATTTAAATTTATGGCAACCAGCCTTGAAAAATTAGTAAATAATCTTCCAAAAGAATCTTTTAAAAACCTTATGAGATACTATGAGGGTGAACAATTAGAGTTATTGTTGAGAAAGGGTGTATTTCCATATGATTGGTTTGATGGATTCGATAAACTAAACGAAACCAAACTTCCACCAAAGGAGGCATTCTATTCAAAACTCAACGATGAAGATATAACAGAAGATAACTACCAACATGCTCAAAAGGTGTGGGAAACCTTCAATATGAAAACAATGAGGGATTACCATGATATATATCTTAAGTCAGATGTACTACTTTTAGCAGATGTATTTGAGAACTTTAGAGATGTTTGTAGTAAAAACTATGGATTGGATCCTGCTTGGTATTATACAGCACCTGGACTAGCTTGGGATGCAGCATTAAAGTTAACGAAAGTGAATTTAGAGTTGCTAACTGACATCGACATGCTACTTATGTTTGAGAAAGGTATTCGAGGTGGTGTCTCTATGATCTCTACTAGATATGGTAAAGCTAACAACCCATACATGGATGAATATGATCCTAACAAACCCATAAAGTATAACACATATCTCGACGCAAACAACTTATATGGCGGAGGAATGAGTAAACCACTACCTACTCACGGTTTTAGATGGATGACTGATCAAGAGCTTACAGACTGGAAAAATATCCCATGCATACTAGAGGTTGATTTAGAATATCCCAATCACCTTCATGATTTACATAACGACTATCCACTAGCTCCAGAGAGACTTGTCGTTAATAAGGTTGAGAAATTAATCCCAAACCTCAACAACAAAACAAAGTATGTGGTTCACCGCGAGACCCTGAAACTTTACGAAAGTCTTGGACTAAAAGTAACAAAGATTCATAGGGGTATTACATTTGAAGAGTCAGCTTGGTTAAAACCATACATTGATTTGAATACCAACCTCAGAGCTAAAGCAGCTAACGATTTTGAAAAAGATTTCTTCAAGCTGATGAATAACTCTGTCTTTGGGAAAACCATGGAAAACATTAGAAATAGGGTGGATGTGCGATTGGTTACAAATAAAAAAGATGCTAAAAAATTAATATCAAAACCTAACTATCAGCATCGTACTATCTTTTGTGAAAATCTTATAGCCATCCATATGAAGAAAACAAAGTTAGTCTTCAATAAGCCTGTTTATTTAGGTATGTGCATTCTAGATCTAAGTAAAACAATAATGTACAACTTTCACTATAATTATATCAAACCCAAATATGGTGAAATGGCTAAGTTGCTGTTTACAGATACGGATAGTCTTGTATATGAGATAGAAACAGAAGATTTCTACAAGGATATCAGTCCAGATGTGAGAGATATGTTTGATACTAGTAATTATCCAAAAAACCATCCATCAGGTATCGAGACTGGTGTGAATAAGAAAGTTATCAATATGTTCAAAGATGAAGCTGGTGGTAAACAGATAGCTGAATTTGTAGGTCTACGAGCCAAGCTATACTCCTACAGGATGGATAATGGTGAAGAGATAAAAAAGGATAAAGGGGTAAAGACATCAGTAGTAAAAAAGACCATAAGCTTTTATGATTACAAGGATTGTCTATTCAATAAAAAACCTCAGATGAGAAAGATGAATGTAATAAGAAGTCATAAGCATGATGTTTATACTGAAACTGTTAATAAAGTTGCACTATCTGCTGATGATGACAAGAGAGTTATTTGTGAAGATGGAATACATACTTTTGCCTACGGACATTATCGTTGCAACACAAAATTAGGTGGTAGTTCGGTGTCATCTGGTACAAACTGAAGCTCTTCCCTCACAAAACCATGCCTAGGTCCATCTAGTAAATAATACAAAACTGGCTGATTGGGTGAAACAACACTTCTAGAAAGATCATAAACCTGAATACTCCAGATAGGATCAGTAGCTCGTCTTCGTTCACCACCCTCAAGTTCACCCGGAGCGAGTAAGTATCTAACTTTAACACCAGGTGGTAGCCTAACCTCATCATGTCCAACAACTCGTTTATATTTTAGAGGATCAATATCAACCTCTTTCATTTTTATAGCTTTTACAGGCTCTTCCCCAGTTATTCTCATTGGTACACTATTCAGAGTTTTCAAAATATCTGGTAATCGTTTCACCCATACTCTAGATCGATCATTACTAATCATTTCTTGTGCATATTGATGACTAAATAGTTTTTCTGATAATGTTCTATTTGCTCTTTCAACAAATGCTTGAGCTCTATGGTTTCCAGCTTCAGACCGTTGTATGGTTACATTGTGTATGTTCATAAGTTTTGTTACATCTCCCATAAATTCTCTTCCAGGATCAACAATTAATGTTTTAGGATATTTTAACTTTCTGGAGTATATTTTTATTAAAGCTTTTGAAATCTCATTTGATTCTTTAGAGGTTAGTGGTTCAGCATCTTTGTATCGACTAGCTATATCAATCACAACCAAAGCATATCGATATGTTTTTCTTCCTACTCTATCATGTGGTAAAAATAATAAATCTGCTTGGTGAATCTGATTCGGTTTATCCACAGTCCAGTGCGGTCTAGGAATATATTTTGGAGCTGGTAGATAGATTTGCCATATCGCCTGTTTCTCAAGCCATCTTTTAGCCTCATCTTCACTAACTTTTGCTTTTTCAGCTAATTTTGAAATTGCAGAATATCCTTTCCAATATCCATAAGTTGAATAATATATTTTTGATAACATGTTTCCGTTACTAATTTAAAAGAATACTCTACCTATCTTTAAAATAAAACATTATGTCACAAGCTATACCTGAAAAAATTAATCCAAACAGGATTCCACTAGAGCCTCTCGGTTTGAAAGCGGAATCGTCATTGAATCGAATTACACTAAATCCATCATCCGCTAGTCCTGGAGAAACCTTATATATAAATATTCCACAACTTTCTCAGAATGTAGTGATTGTCCCTGGAAGTGTATATCTACTATTTGACTTGACTGTTGAAGGTCATGCTAACAACACCCTTGTGAATAACGTAGGCAGTAACCTTGTATCCAGACTTAGGGTTCTTTTTGGTGGAGAAACACTACAGGATACTCAAAGATACGATCTCTTTCAAACCTATCATGACTTATACTTAACAGCTGAAGATCGTGAGGATGGAATAAAACAAGGTATTTCTTCTGAAAACATAAGGAAGATTAGGACAAAAGCTGGTGATAAGGTAACCTCAGGAAAAGATAAGGAAGTAGTTCTTGCAGCAGTATACAACACCAAGTACCGTATCCCACTAAACCATCCTATTCTCAACAATCATGGGGTTTTTTATCCAAAGGCTTTACCTCATTCACTAATCTTTGAGATTACACTGGCCCCAGTTTATGATATTGTTGTTTATTCTGACACGACCAAGACTCCAAATTACAAAATCGCAAACCTTGAGTTGGAATATTCTTGTATCTCAAGTGAATACTTAGCTAATGAGGCTCAGTCAGCTTATCAGGTTGGTAAAGTATTCTTTTATGAGAATGTACTTCTCCACAAAACTTTTACCATCTCCAAACCTAATGACAGTTTCATAAACGAGAACATTAATCTACCTAGGAGATCAATGACAGGGATATTGTGCTTGTTCACAGATGGATACGGCGGAGGAGCAAGAGATTCTGAAAAGTTTGTCAATCCGAATATTACATCAATCAAGATTAACGTTGACGGCATACCAAACCGTCTATACTCTAAGGGAATGGAACCGTCAGACTTCTGGGATTCGGTAAAGAAACGTTTCGGTAGAGAGGGTGTCAAGATAAATGATTTTTATGCAGACAGGTTTGCTCTATGGATTGACTTGAGAACTCACCCCGACAATAGTATTCATGGAGGAGGGCTGGCCTTGAACAACACAAGAGATGGAGTAAAACTTGAAATGAAAAGAGAAGTTGGAGGATCAGGAAATATCACCTGTTACATGTTTGTGGTAGCCGACGCGTTGATGGAGATCATGAATTCTAGTTAAAAGATGGAAGAACTGAGAGATAAAGTTCCTTTTCATTGCATTATAACAGGTCCAACAAATTGTGGAAAAACAAAATATCTCACTGATCAGCTACGAGGACCATTTCACAAAGTTTTTGAATACATTGTTCTCATATGTCCAACTTATGCTAAAAATAAAACCTATCATAAATTTGCTCACGGAGATAAACGTTTCTTGGTATTATCACCAGATGCTAGTAACAGCGATGAGATTAACGAGGTATTAACTGATTGTCAAACTTTGTTCTCTGGTACAAATACACTAATAATTTTGGATGACTGTGCTGTATCGAATGATTTGAAGAAACGCTCGAATAAGTTTATAGATCTAGCATTCTCCGGAAGACATCATGGATTATCAGTATGGGTTCTCACCCAGCAATTAACATCCATAGCAAAACCATTCCGTGAAAATGTAGCTTGTGTGGTTTCATTCCATAATCCATCACAGAAAGGTATGAAGATGCTTTTCGAAGATTATGGAGGTGATTTAGAAGATGTAACTCGTAAAAAATTTGTACAACTTCTGAAAACTGAAAAATATTCGAGACTCTGTTTATGTTTACGTTATCCATTCCAAAGTTATTTAGAGATCCCCGAAGTGATTTAAAAATAATCTATGTGTTATTACAAAATTGAAAGATGACGAATGTTGAAGATTATATAGAAGAAAATACTGAGGTAAAAGATGTTGTAAAATATAATGATGATATTGAAATAAAACAAGAATCACTAGCTATTCTCGCATCTCTTGGGACTACAAAGGAATATTTAGGTGTTGAGATGAGTCTGGGTGATATCAAGAATAAACTCACAGAAAAAGACATTGAAAAATATTATAATCGATACCAGACAGTATTAGGTAAGAAAATTAGTGGTGGATTAGTAGATTCATCTCTTCAATTATTTTCTCACGCCATTTCTTACATGGTTCCTGTAGATGACATCGATGCGCTTTGTAAAGACTTGAAGAATGATGAGTTGGTTAATCGTGAACTAACAAACTTTGTAGGTCTCTTAGCATTAAAAGGTGGAAGATTGGTAGCACTTGCTAGTGGACTATTCCAGGTTGCAAAGCACATTAAAATCAACAAAATACAAGAAGTTTCAAGCACAAATACTGATGATTCTAACAAAACTGAGCAGGTCACTGAGCACAACTGATTTAAAGATTCTTTACTATGGGAAATAAAATAATAATGTCTGATGAAGTTGTTGAACAAAGTACAATGGATCCACCTACTCCTAAAAATAAGAAAGCTGTTAAGGAGAAAGATCCTAAAAAGGTTGCTGCTGGTAAGAAACTAGCAGAATATAACAAAAAAGCTAAAGAAGCGTTAGCCAGGGAAATGAAACGTGAAAAGGAACAAGCGGAGACTAAACAGGAAGAAAATTACAATGAAGAGAGTGAACCTAAAGCATGGATTCCAGAGCTATCTTTTACTACTGTGTTATCTATTGTTGGAATAGGGTTTACTGCAGTTGACATGTTTATGAGGTACTACAAAAATAGAAAAATACCACCCTCAAATATTCCTACCCAACCACAACCCTCACATACCACTAAACAACTACCACCTCAACCAAATCCGAAAATAGTAATGCTCTGAGGAAAGTAGTTTAAAGATTTTCTCTACCCACAAATAAAAATCATGTCAACTGAAAACAAACTTGTGAAAACTGTTACAGATTCAGCCGTAATTATCGGATTGGCTGCTGGAGTTGGATATGTAGCTAAAAAGGCTATGAAAGAATCATTCATCAACGATCCATCCTCAAGTATTACAAACTATGCTAAATGGGTCGCTGTACTATCCGGTAGTATGTACCTAAAAACTTATTTAGAGGATCAAAAGATTTTACCAAATTAAAGATTTATGGCAGCAATAGCAATGATGGTTGGTGGAGCTATATTGAATGCTACTACCTTCGTTGGTGGCTCATATCTTGCAAAATATCTCTCAGGTGATAAAACAGATTCAGAGAAAATAAGACACGACAAGGCAATAGAAAAATATCAAAAAGATTATGCTACATACCAGGAAAAGAGACAGAATCTCATTGATTGGTACTCTCAACAGCGGGATGCTAAACACCAGGCTTCTCAAAATATTTCTAATACCGATGAAGCTTTGAAATTGTATAGTCAGACACATGAACCAAAATTCTCTGATTATTATAGGCCTAGCAGCAATCAAAAGATGGGGGAGATGGTATATGTGGGTGGTGGTATGATGGCATTGGGTTATATGGTTAGTAAATTCTTTTAGTTAATTGTGTGATCAGTTTAAAGATTTCTTACAGACAAGTAAAGAATCATTGCAATGGATGTAGACCTAGAAATACCAGACTTTAAACAAGCTGATACAGGAGATGATGGTGGTGAAAATATGGAAATGACTTCAATATCATCTAATAACGACACAAATGAGAGAACACCGCTACTTAGTGAGCAAAGTGAGAATAGGAGAACACCACCACTTAGTGAGAAATATGATGATAGGAGAGAAGCGCTACAATATATCAAACGTATATTTCCTGATTTCAACCCTTTGGATTCTACATTTACAGCAGAATGGGATAAGGATGGTAATTTGAAGGTTAAATTGAGTACTCAGAGTAATGCTGTAGAGCATACATTGATTGATAAAGATGGGGTAATCAATTATGATAATTTACCAAAAAATATCAAACAATCTCTGGGTATTAGTTATGAAAAAATTCTTGTAAGAAATGATGAGCTTGTATCACAATTGAATGAAGATAATGAAAAAATTAAGGATTTAAGTAATGCACTAAATGGGTTAAGAGCAACCTTGGAAACAAATGATCTTGAGATACAACGTTATATTGCTAATGATAAAGAGCAGCGTAGAATCATCGAGCAACATCAAACCAGAATCACGGAAAGTGAAAGCTATTTAGATACAGCTGTTAAACAGAAGATAGAAGCTAAAACAGAGTTTGAGAAACTTCAAGGTGAATTAAATCGATACAAAGATGAACTAGACAAAAATAAGAAGGGACTGTCCAATTTAAGAAAGGTAGAACAAAGTAGAGATCGTTTACTCTCCAGGGTCAATGAATTGGAAGAACTAGCGAGAAAGCAGATAATCTCAAACGAAGATAAAATATCCGATCTCGAGAGACGAAACGAGTCTATAATAGAAAGACTGTCATTAAGAGAGCGGGTAAAGGCTATCTTCAAAAAGTACGGATTCACAGTCTTTGCCGTTGTGAGTGCTGTAGGTGTGGTCATTGGTGTTATCGTTTCTAATCTTTCTAAAGGTCTAACAAAATTAGGCAAAGGTGTTGGTAATGGGTTGAAAACGATTGGTAAGAAACTCGGTGAGATATTGCCTGGAATGGTTGGAGCTATCGTGAGCTTTCTGTTCAAAACAGCGGGGGATGTTATTGGATTTTTAGGTAAGAACGCTTGGCTATTGATAGTGGCTGTGGTTCTATATTTTGTGGAACAATTTAAAAAGAAGAGGCGCTAAGTAAAAAAAAAAACATGAATGATACAATTTTTCTATCTATCACTATGCTAACTCCTGAAACAAGAATTTACCTAGATCCACCCTTAACCAATGTAAAAAAGATACAATTACAATATTGTTTCCTTCGTAAAGCAACCTATACAAATCCTTTATACTTAATGTGTGATCTTATAGAGTTAAAGTCTTCATATTCAAATTGTTGTAAAACCAACGATGAAAATTTAGAACTTAAACCCTCACAAGTACTAGCTGTTATTCCTCCATATGAAAAACATCCTAGTTTAAAAGTTCCACAAACCAAAAATCCAGTCAACTACTTTACTTTATGGGTTATTGATGAAAATGGAAAAAAGCCTAACTTAAATAACGAACCTGTCCGAATTAATTTAAAGATTCACTGTTAATCAGCAAAAAATGGATGAGTACAATAGAATTTATCCGCAAGTTCCTATGAATGGAGATCCAAACAATTTCAGACTTCAAAAATCGTGTGAAGTAGTACATAATCTTCAGAAGGAAATTAGACATTATGATGATGTTAGGAAAAAATACAATAGAGCTAGGAGTATATTTACAAAAATCAGTGTTGGTAGTGGGGTTTTTTCAGTTATACTATCTGCAGGTGGACTTGGAACATCTCTTACTGGTTTTGGTGCTGTTGTTGGTATCCCATTAGGAGCGGTTGGTGGTCTTTGTGGTGGAATATCGGTTGGATGCGGTGCGGCTTCTAAACGACTTTCACATAAAGTTAGTAAACATGAACAGACAGTTTCTCTAGCAAAAGCAAAAGTAAACACCATTCACGATTTAGTTTCAAAGGCACTGAAAGATAACGCTATATCCGACCAAGAATTTTCTATAATTTTAGCAGAGGTGGATAAGTTTGAAAAACTAAAACTAGAAATCCGTCAAAAATACAAGAAAGATACTGAAAAAAACTTAAATATGTCGCAGATAAGGACAGAGGTTCAAGAGGAAATATTAAAGGAGTTAACCAATCCCGTACGTTGAAATTTTCATTTGAGAGAACGCCTGTAGGATGGAATTATGAGTTTGGTATTAGAAAAGAACGGTGTTGATTTAAAAACATCTTATTATCAACGTAAATAATAAAATGTTACTCAATGATTTTAGAAATAGGTATCCAAAGGCTGATCTCAGTCATTTCGTATTTGTAGATGATCAATATGGTGGTTACATTAGGTGGAAAGTTGATGGTACAACAATCATGTCTTATGATGACCCTTCTGGTAAAACATGGATTGATGATCTATCACCCCGTTTGAAAAGACTTTTATCGAAAGATTTAGGATTGGATGATGATGCATTGAGTTCATTCCCAAAGAGTTTAACTATAACCAATCGATCTTACCCAATACCAGCCATTGATTTTGATGACTTTACAAGTAATATTACAAACATGCTAACCTCATTAGATATATACGTATCAAATACGAAGAAATTCACCGCAAAGATGAGAAACGTATTTACCTCTCAAGTTGTGACTTTCAAGTTTGGTAAGCAGAGTAGAAAATGGTTGAACGCACCTGATATGAATTATTGGCCTCAACAACTTAACTTTGCAGTTTGGTGTGCGACCTCTGGTTGTGGTATAAGTCTTTTTGAGAGTCTCAACTATCCTAAAGTAGTGAGTAGCTTTATCAAGTTTCATATATATTTCACTATAAGGCGGATAATATATGAATTGAGTCTTCCCTTACCTGAGGAGCAACCTTTTGTAATAAATAATAATCCCTATAATAAAGTTGCATATCAACGATTGTGTGCTGAATTTGGAATTGCTAATAATTCTGATTTTAGATGGAAAGGTGGTAGAAACGGAGGATTGGGTGATATATTTATTGATTATGGTGCTGGATACAATGGAATAGGTGGAGGAAATCAAAATGTTCATATTGTAAGGAATTACGATGATGAAGCTGATCAGTGGCCTGGTGAAGGTGGTAAATTTGCTGATGAGGGAGGTAAGAAAGAAAAAGGTAATCTCATCTCATTCATCCGTAATGACGATTTTGCTGATTTCCAATATGCTTGGTTTATCCCAACAAGTGGTCATGGACTCACTAAAGCTGGACTTGGTAGATTGAATCGATCTGTTGAAGCTTTTGTTTACTGTATATTGGGAGCGCAAGTCAACACTAGAAACTCGATTTACGGTAATGGTGGTGGAGCGATCGAGACTCAACAAGAATTCTTAGATCTATTTGAGAGTAGTGTGATCGAGAATGACATTTCTAGTTCTATCCAAAGGTATCAATTAGCTGTACAGGAAGCGAAATTACGGCTTGATTTAGCTATTGCTCCTGGTGTATGGTTAATGCCTAGTAATATGATTATCAATACAGAGAGCGTGACTGGTTTTAATAACAAACTTATGAAAGCGAGTAATGATATGAGTTTTGGAGTAAATAATTCCCTAAACACTGAAGCAAAACAGGTTGGAATAAAACATAACATGGGATCTTCAAAGGTAAAGTTACCGCATAGAACTGAGATGAAACCAAAACCCTCAACGAAAACAGACTCAACGCAAACAGACTCAACAAAACACGAAAATAATGTAGACTCAACGCAACATGAAAAGAATATATTAGCATTTATAGTTGTCGCTGGTGGATTAGCTTGGTATCTATTTCGGTAGTTCATGAGTATTTCACGTGATTATGATTGTGTGTAAATTAATGCCCACGTGTAGAACAATAGATTACATACTTTTACGACATAGCAACAAGCAAGTTGGAAAGTAGATTTGAAGTTTACTTTAAAAAGGCTGGTTTCTAACGTCGCTCAGGAATGTTATTACGTCAATGTAAATTCTGTAGATGAGTCACAAGGTAAATTTTGTTATGTAACACTGACTTGCGTTATATAACTTAATGTTTTTGTTGTGTATCTTGTGTTGTGTGACATTTTTTACAATGCGCCTTCTG
The DNA here is from genome assembly GCA_949710005.1 of Ricordea florida. NCBI lineage: Eukaryota > Metazoa > Cnidaria > Anthozoa > Corallimorpharia > Ricordeidae > Ricordea > Ricordea florida. Next base: position 22,347,602 of record OX453284.1, read on the forward strand.
TTTGTTGTGTTCGCATATTTGAGATCCTCCACATAACTTACAAAACCATTTTTGTTTTCCACGAATACATATTCCTTTACCTTTACAGTCTTTGCACATATACCTCTCCCGTTTATGCTCACAAAGACTACCACCGTTGCATTCTATACATTGCGTTTTCCTTTTATTATGGGGACATATTTGTGATCCATGACACTCTTTGCATTGATATTTAAAACTTCCATGAATACACTTATACTTTTTTGTTGTTATTTTATCAATAATATTCGATAATTTGTTTGAGTCTATGTCTATATCACCTAACTCTTCAATTAGTTTAGGTCTAGTCATCCAATAATATTTTTTAATTCCCTGCTCTTTGGCTATGGCTCTCATGTGTTCTACATTTAGGTTTTCCAATACTTGATTGATAGGTTGTTTGGTGGTAACATTAATATCAGGTATAGGTTCTTCAATAATATTCATGTTTAGTACTTGTGGTTGTGTTAGAGTTTCGATGAGTTCTGCTTTAAGCATTCTAGAATATCCTTTAATACTCCGCTCTTTAGCGAGTTGTTTCAGTTGTTTCACTGTTTGCCGTTCCATTTTGATATTTCATTTTATATCTTTAAACCAATTTAAATTAATTTTTTTTTAAAAATCCTTGATAAAATCCTTGATAAATTTCTTGATAAATTCCTTGATAAATTCCTGATAAAAAATTAGACTTATAATTTAAAAATCTCTGATAAAATCCTTGATAAATCTCTGATAAATTTCTTGCGCTAAAATCCCCAAAATACCACTACTCGCTAAGTCATTTGTCTTTGTGGAATACAGTTGGCAATTATTTATTGTGGTCATGTAAATATTTCATGAAAAATAGAATTTCATTTGTTTTCAGGTTCTTTCAGTAAAGGAATTTTCTTGGTAAAGCCAAAATTTAACTCATTTAATTCATGTTGGCGATGATGCACTATTGTTAATATTCCACAATCCAAATAAGAACTAACATTTAAGATTTTTACTGGGTTTGGGATAACAAGAAGTTTTTAGTCTAATTTGTGACAGTTTTGACAGTACCTGATATATAATTTAAGTTTAAGTATTTCAAATTAGTTTAGGAAGATCCTATGTTTTGAAAGATACATATTGCTGTCAGGCAGCAGTTGTTATCATAATGAAAATTTTTAGGTAAAATCTTTTATCCTGATTTTATTATATGGAACTATTTAATTTAAGTTAAGCACAATATTGTCAATAAACTTCTAAATTCTCCAAACTAACATAGAAGGAAATGTGTGGCACTCAATATGGAGATTCAAGGTTTTTTTCTTTTATTTCAGCTGAAACTTGTAAATCCATCTCCTTCACGGCTTGAACACTTGGTCACACAAATGAAATGGCGACTTCAGGAAGGAGAAGGAGAGGCGATATATGAGATTGGTGTAGAGGACAATGGAGTTTTTGTTGGTCTCACCAGAGAAGAGCTGGACTCATCTCTGAACACTCTGAATGTGATGGCAGCCAAACTGGGTGCCCATACCACTCTACTGAGGCGACACACGGTAGAGGGTAGTAGTGCTGGGTTGGGTAGACAGGTGGCAGAGGTCCTGGTTCGACGAGTTCGTGATGATCAACAGGTAAGCCTCTTGCAACTTACGGCTAACCACATGCAACCCTTTCAATAAGCGCCTACTTCTGATGTGCATCATTGGCTACTTGGTAGAGTGAAGTCAGCTACTAAGTTGTGATATCATCGCTGATTTTGATCAATTTTGTTTTATTCTTCTGTAGGCCATTAAATTTAAAAAAAATCACAATAAATGTCAATAACGTTTGAAAAAATGTGGGAGGAGGGAGGTGTAGCAATCAAATTCCCCACACCACACCATCACAAGAAAATCCAGCTGCTGCCTACATTTGTAGTGAAGTCCTGTACTTCAAAAGTTATTGACAGGGCTGCACATCACTTAGTGCTGAACTGAATATCTGACTATTTTGTTTTTTTTTTTCCCTGTGTTGAGCTTATTATCAAGGTGTTGGGGGTTGGAACCCAGCTGTTCACACTCTTTTGTTTCCTTAGACAAGAAACTTAAATGCACTCTTTTTATACCACTTAATTGTATGGATGGGTATTGCAATGTCTGGGTAACCCAAGGGGTGGACAGTACTGCCATGTGTGGGCTTTGTAGGTATGGATATCATTTTCAAGCAGTTTACTCTGGGATATAGGGTATAAAAAAACAGCATTTGGGTCTAGAATAAGGCATCATTTTCCAGGGCTCTGATCAAATAGTTCAAGATTTTAGTCTAGACCAAGGAAATTTAATAACAAGAAAAGGGTCGACATGTGGCTGTCACTGGAAACACTTATAGATATAGAGGGGATTTCAGAAGTTAAGTCTAGTTTAGAGTTGCAAAATTCAGCAAACTACTAAGGCTTGGTATAGGCTAAGGGTTCCAGGTTCCCAGCAGCACTTCCCTGCCCAGTTATTCCTCAAGTCCCACCCCCTTGTCCAGGACTAGGAATAATACCCAGCTGTTCTTCATCCTACAGACACTTGAATGATCTTCAGCAGCTTGAACCAGATAGCTACTTTTACTTCTGAGCTTTCAAGTTTGCAATACATAGAGTTGTTGTTTTGTGTGGTACCTTTATAACATATGATGGATACAGTCAATCTACTTTGTAGCCTTCTATTATAAAACATAATAGGCAGGAAATTTAACCCAGCAATTGTTCCATTTTCAGTTTATTGACATACGACTGGCAGTGTTGGGAAATGTTGATGCTGGTAAGAGTACCTTATTGGGTGTGTTAACTCATGATGAATTAGACAACGGACGTGGACGAGCCAGGTTAAATCTCTTCCGTCATCTTCATGAGATTCAGACAGGAAGGACGTCAAGTATAAGTCATGAAATACTGGGTTTCAATGCAAGGGGAGAGGTAGTGTATTGCTGAAAACATTTTCCTTTGTCAAAGCAGTATTCTCTTCTGAGTGATTGACCTTTCTTTCAATTTCATAGTAGTCACATACCTGGTCTGTTCTGTCAGTTGAGTTTGTGGTTGCATTTTTTACGTAATGAACTCTTTAAAATATTTCAGGTCATCAATTACAATGAATCCCGGACAGCAGAGGATATCTGTGAACAATCCTCCAAGTTGATTACATTCATAGATCTTGCTGGACACCACAAGTACTTACGAACAACAATCTTCGGTCTCACTGGTTATTCTCCAGATTTTGCGATGTTAGTCATAGCTGGAAATGCTGGGATTGGTAAGTCTTTTAAATTTAGAGTAACAATTCTTTTACAAAGTAATGGTCAGAATGATATGAACCTAACTGATAAAAATATTTTCAGAAAAGTGTTCAAACAAGCATGCGTTATGGACCAACAGGGTCTGGAAGGGGTGGTCCTGATCATGTTTTCCTGCTTTTTTTCACGAAAATCTTGCATCCTGCAGTTTTTATTAACTTTATTGACTTTATTAATCAGACAAGTTCTTTGGTTTGGTTTGATTAGTTTTCACCTGGCTGATTTGCTTTCATTGCTTGTACGTTTATTTGGGTCGTGAAGATTTCCCGATAGACAGGCAAAAAAATCACTTATCCAGGGTAAAAATTTTAGGGATACTTGCTTCCTGAAGAGAAGTCAGTTCCCCCACCTCGTCAATAAATTTTGCATTTTCCCGAATCCCACAATATGTTTTGATCAAATGCCAGATCCCAAGAATATCCTTCCAGACCCTGAACCAAGCATGACGTCAAGGTGAATGCTTATTGGCTGAGTTTTTTGTGTGTTTTCACTAACAGAGATGTGGTTGACGTCAATAATAACGCAAAAAAGGCCAATATCCAGGCATCTTGACTCAACCACCTTGGTTAATAAAGGATTTATTATACAGGCATTTTGCTTTGTTTTGTTTGGCAGTACAACTGGGAAAATCCCGAGTGGGCAATGGTACTTAATTGTGAACATAACTGATAAAACTGAGCTAACCGCCGACCGGTTAGCTCAGTATTTACTCCTTATCTGAGCACCGGACTAGCGTGCGGGAGGTTGCGGGTTCAAACCCCGGCCGGACTAACACTCAGGGTCTTAAAATAACCGAGGAGAAAGTGCTGCCTTTGCAATGACATCTGTAAATGGTTAGACTTTCTAGTCTTCTCGGATAATGACGATAAACCGTAGGTCCCGTCTCACAACACTTGTTTCTAATAATCTGTGGGACGTTAAAGAACCCACACACTGTTCCAAAAGAGTAGGGGACGTAGTTCCTGGTGTGGTGGTCTATCTCTACGTCTGGTTTCATCTGACAATTCATGCATGGGTTGGGTGGGTGTGTGGGATCGTATATGGACTGATAGCGGCAGCCAGAGGCGCCTTTACATGCTGACGTCCAATCTCACCCAATAGAGGTGTAAAGTGCCTTTGAACATATTCATATGAAAAAGTGCGCTATATAAATTCATTATCATTATTATTATCATTAGAACTTCATTGATTTTCTGGGAGACCTAAGGGGAAAAGAGTCCCACAATAAATCCTTTTTTATAACACTTGTTTTAAGCACTGACTAGTTATTCATTCAATAATTGGTTTTCCAGTTGGGACCACTAAAGAACATCTTGGATTGGCCATGGCATTAAAGGTGCCTACCTTTGTGATAGTAAACAAGATTGACATCTGTCAACCAATGATGCTGGACAGGACATTGAGAATCCTTGAGAGAATCCTGAAATCGGCAGGATGTAACAAAGTGCCAGTAATAGTGAGAACAGAGGATGATGTCATCGTGGCAGCTACAAATTTCATCTCAAATCAGTGAGTTGACTTTCAAACACTACAGATATACCTACAGTCAATAAATGGTACCGCAGTACAGTACTGTTTTGCAGCTTTTTAAAAAAAGCTGCAGAATATGCAGGTCACAGAGCATGGTTTGACCCATAGATGAAAACGTTAGAACCACACTGGATAGTATATCAAACAGTATCACAGTACAGTACTGTTCAGTAGCTTTCCAAAGAATGGTCACACTGCATGGTTTGATACACAGATGAAAACGTTAGAACCACACTGTATAGTATATCAAACAGTACCACAGTACAGTACTGTTCAGTAGCTTTCCAAAGAATGGTCACACTGCATGGTTTGATACACAGATGAAAACGTTAGAACCACACTGTATAGTATATCAAACAGTACCACAGTACAGTACTGTTCAGTAGCTTTCCAAAGAATGGTCACACTGCATGGTTTGATACACAGATGAAAACGTTAGAACCACACTGTATAGTATATCAAACAGTACCACAGTACAGTACTGTTCAGTAGCTTTCCAAAGAATGGTCACACGGCATGGTTTGATACACAGATGAAAACGTTAGAACCACACTGTATAGTATATCAAACAGTACCACAGTACAGAACTGTTCAGTAGCTTTACAAAGAATGGTCACAGTTCATGGTTTGATCCACAGATGAAAACGTTAGAACCACACTGTTTAGTAAATTTAACCGTAATTAAGCTTCAATGGCATTTTCTACACAGGATCACACCAGTTTTTACAGTCTCGTGTGTATCTGGGGAGAATCTAAACCTTGTCAGGAAGTTTCTGAACCTCGTTCCTCCAGCGCGTTCACCAACTGATCAAGAAAGACTTGCACAAGAATTCACAGAGTACCAGGTATGGGGGGTGTACTGTGATATTATTACAGAGGAGGGGAGAGGGTTAGGGAGAAAGCCGGCATTGCATGTGAGAGGAATGGGAGGAGAGGGTGGGGAACAGAGTAGAGAAAAAATCCAGGAACGGAAGGCGAAACATTTGGGTGTATTTGAGAGATGCAAAACATGCCCTATTTTATCTAATTTATTAACTCGTTTGACAAACCCAATTTTTGTGCTCCCAACTGATGTAGCAACAAAAACGAACCATTTATATTAATAGGAAAGACTGAACATCTTAATTCTCTTATTACATGGCTGGCTCCGCGAGCGAGCAAGATGAAACGAATCCTACTGACAATAATACCTTATTTACAACACTTTATTTCTACACGTGACACCAAGGAGCTCCTAAACGCTTGCTAAAACGTGTACGTGTGCATGACATATGAAACCAGAGGTAGAGATAGACCACCACACCGGGAACTACATCCCCTACTCTTTTGGAACAGTGTGTTGGTTCTTTAACGTCCCACAGATTATAAGGAACAAGTATTATGAGACGGGACCTACGTTTTATCGTCCTTATCCGAGAAGACTAGAAAGTCTAACTATTTACAGATGTCATTGCAAAGGCAGCACTTTCTCCTCAATTATTTTAAGAACTGAACCCGCAACCTCTCTCGCGGTAGTCCAGTACTCTACCAACTGAGCTAACCGGCCAGCGGTTGATTGTCTCAATTGGCTACCCGAGTTGGCAAGATGAGCCTCTCTTGCTCGCTTGGAATTTCCTGCGTTGTCTCCCAAAATAAAACAAAGCAAACTGGCCATATGATATATTAAAATTTTATTGACCAAGCTTGTTCGGTCAAGACGGCTGGATATTGGCCTTTTTCGTTTTTGCGTTTCAATTGACCTCGACTTAGTCTCGGTCAATGAAAACGCAAGAAAGAACTCGCCCAATATGCAGCCATCTTGTTTTTTCCATCTTGTTTTTTTCTATCTTGTTTCATCTTGTTTTCGGTCAAGAACAAGCTTGGTCAGTAACGTGCATATCTATCCATCTATCTGTAATCTTCTTAAACACCAGTTTTCCCTTTACCGTGTAACTGTAAGGTTATCGTTCCCTTTATTAATCTGGTATTTTGTGCTTAGGTTGATGAAATATTCAATGTACCAGGAACTGGATTGGTTGTTGGAGGCACATTAGAAAGGTGAGTTAGGGCTCGCAGGGTGCGGTTAGTTGTTACAAATGGAAGTAGAAGTGGCGAAAGTTTTATGCAAAACAGTACTCTTCTTTAATATATAATAACGAAACGTACGGGTTGCTGGTTGGAAAAGTGGAAAAGCTATCATCAGTTGGGTCCGAAAACAAGAAGGCACAACCCAAAAATTTCCTATTCTAGGTATTTCACAAATAGCCTACGTTTTCTGTTGTGTCTATTTTATTGAAAAGAAGGAAATCGAAAAAACATGCATTTTTTTTCACTCTCGAAACAAAGTGAGACTTAAAAGTTTTTGAACAAAGGACAGTTTAGTTAAACTGTTACCGTTTTAGTATCTCTAAGGTACTTCACGGTGCTTTTTTCAGGGGTGTTCTGCGAGAGGGGGATCAGCTTTTACTTGGCCCCTCATTGGACGGTCATTTTAAACCTGTGACTGTGACGTCTGTGAAGAGGAACCGCGCTGCGTGTCGTGTGGTTCGTGCGGGCCAGTCCGCCTCCGTAGCCATTAGTGGCATGGACAGAAATCAGTTAAGACGGGTAAGTTCAGTTTACAGAAAAGAACTTGTCCAGATTGTCGAGTCGGGTTTGAATCCTGTTCTTACTTTGTCTTTTTCCAGGCTGATTCGCAATTGCTCAAATTGCGTCATCCCTCTTTTCTCCTAACTGTTCTCATATAGTTAACAATTATTCCACGAAATCGAGTCGTACATGAGCTAAAGCCAACTCGGCGATGCGTATCGCCGAGTTGGCTTTCGTTCATTTACGACGAGATTGAGTGGAATAATTGTTTGCAAAGAAACATATTGCACTCGTTCATTAAGGCTACGTAGCAGGATCGAAGTATCTGGGACAAAACAGGACGCCAGAGGGAATGAGGAAGGGCTAACGCTCGCAACGTCAGCACCTCCTTCTTTTACCTTACGGTGGTGCAAATTACTTTATCAACTTGTTTGATTATCCCAGTTTCTTGTGTTCCGATCCAATTCATCACCCACAAGGTAAAAGTTAAGTCTGTTTGAGTTGGATTACATATCATTGACGTGTACAGAAGAAAAAGTAAAGGTCCAAGTACGGAACCTTGGGGGGGGGGGGGGTACCCCATACGTAACAACAGACTTTTTAGACGGTCAGTTACTGTAATTGGTGTTCCATCTTGTAAATAAGATCTAAACCAAACATTAATTATCCCCCGAAAACCGTTTAAGTCCAGTTTATGAAGTAGGATACTGTGATCAACCGTATCAAAAGCTTTTTTCAAGTCAATGAAAGCACTACGAGAAAAGGCCCCTGCATCCGTATCAAGTTGATTGAATTCTACTGACAATGTCTAGGATCGCGTGTTCCGTTGAATTCCCTTGTCTTATAAGCCACATTCTTACGTACATAGGATGTTTTTTCTTCGATAAAGGAGTTCATTCTTTTATAAACAAGTTTTTAAAAAATTCTGTTAAAGCAAGATAATAAAGATATTGGTCTGTAGTTATTAGGATCCGTGTTATCATCAGATTTAAAAATTGTTATAACTTTTGCCATTTTTAACTTAGTAGTAGTCATATTGCTGTTTGGTTGTTTAAGACAGTAAATTTTCATAGATGGTTTCTTTTTGCGGTTTTAATAGGGTATTTATTCTTTCCCAAGTTTTTTTTAAACATATTTTTGAGATTATTGATAAAAAAGATTGATTTTATGGAGTTAAAATTATGAGCTGTTTTGTTGTAGGGCATGGTGCTAATGGACCCAATTCAACATCCTCGTTCTTGTTCCGGTTTCTGGGCTGACGTGTTCTTACTGTTTCACACGACATCGATCAGTAAGCGTTTCCAAGCAACCGTCTACATTGGCAATGTCATTCAAACGGCTGTTGTTGAAGAGATGAACAAGGTGAGCATCGCTGCGATAGGTGATCTGACAAAAAGATCTCGCGCTGCTTTCTTAGCTTATTAGAAGTAAAACAGAAACCAGTCGTGATTTGCTTGTCCATTTTTTCCTGCGTTTGAGGATGACGACATGTATTGAGTTCTGATTGGTTCACAGTACTGTTAGCATGGCCAGCTGGGGGCCAGCTAGAAACAGCAAATGCTAAGGAGGCTAAAACAGCAAAGAAAATACCAGGAAAGGAAGGAATGCCCTACAGACAGTTTTTTGTTTCGTCTTATTGATTTGTTGGCACCATTTCGCATTAATTCTCTTAGCGAAACTATACATTTTTCTCCATGCAACGGCTTATAGATATCTGGACAATGTTTATTTGTTTTTATTTTACTAGACTTCTAAATGTTTTTGATGGTGATAATTTTCGTTCTTTTGAATTAATTTGTCCTAAGTGTCGCCGTGTTAATAATTTCTTTGCCTGTATTTGTTAAGTCGATTAGTATATTTTAGATTATTTGATTTGTATTTTAGTCGGGTCAGGGAAGGGTTGGGATATTTTTTAGGGGGTGGGTGTGGGTGTATTAACCAAGTAGGGGACTTATGTCCTATTGTTAAGCACCTGTACTTGTACGAATCCATAAATAAATGTGTGAATGCTCGTGACATGTTTCAAGTCTTATCGATTTCTGGCTGAGGTCATGTTTCCATACAACAGTTAACCAATGAATGCATTTTTTATCCTTGTGAGAAAACACGAAAAATAGAAAAGATCACTGACAATCGTCAGTTTTATGTTTAAAAAAGGGAGTGAAAGATCTAAAATATCTCATTACTGATACATTACTGATACTGACATGGCGTCCATTACGTCCTTCTGCAGGAATTCTTACAAACCGGTCAGCGGGCAAAAGTACGCTTCCGGTTCATGAAGCAGCCTGAGTACATCCGGCAAGGTTCCAGGCTCTTTTTCCGTCAGGGTCATACCAAGGGAGTGGGCCAGGTGCTGAAGTTGATCTTCTACAGCCCTGACACTGATAGGTAACCAAGCCTGCCTCGTGGTCACATGAGCGTGTAAATGGGCATGTAGGAGGTCACCGTTCTGTCCACTGGATTCCGCGAGGAGCGGTAAACGCGCACATAACTACAGCAACAGAACAGACTGCGCTCCTTCACCGTGTTCGATTGCTACTGGTTTGGCGTGGACTTCGGGATTTGGGTGTTGTGAGGTATGCGGAACTTGGAACTGTTTTTCCACTTGTGATGTGCTTCGGTCTTTCTATTTGTAAATATATACTATACGTTGCAAGAAGTGAACTACGAGACAATTAAGAAATCTGGTTTGCCACGAGCGGAAACTGGTGACGAGACTAACAGGCCACTTCGTGGGAAGCCTGTCGAAGAGAAGTGAAAAATAAACACTATGTTTTACTTGTAAATCGCTACGAAATTTTCAAATTCAATTTTAAATGTTAAAATGGAGTTTTAAGATGAAACTGGTTTGGATTGTATTCTTGACATGGGAATTTCACGACACTTTTCTAAATAAAAACACTAACTCCCCTCCATGTATAAAGAAGACCTTTTATCTTGTCAGTCAGTCTTCTATTATATATGCCTTATTCCAAAATGGTCGCCTTTTATATATTCCTTTGTTTTTATTTAAATCAGACCTTGATGCCTCGTTCACGGTAAATTATTCTTTTGAATTTTATCTTAAGAACGAGGCATCAAGGGATAATTTGCAAGGCTGTGCTCTAACGGCGCCCGGTCGCCAGAGGCGACTAACATTTGGCTTCGGGCGACTGAAAAAAATTGCCAGTCGCCCGGCCGGGCACTCTTGTTTTGTAGTTCAGTTCTTTAGCAAAGAAGGCAAAAATATGTGACATGCTGTTTTCAGTTTATTGTGTTAACAAAGCACACTGAAAACAGCGTTTTGGAACCAAACACGGTCGCTTGTTTACGTTCGCACGCTCGAATCTGAAGTTTCGTTCCACGTGATTTAACAAATATGTAAAACGATATCTCCGACACAATGCACGAACGTCAATTTCCCATTTAATGTTTTTTTTCATCGTTTATATTAGGGTTTCAAATATTTGCGACAGCACAGTACGTGAATTATTGTTTTTAGAAAGTCTTTGTTTATGCAAATTTTTCTTGTCGGCTTAATTAATTTGTCCGCACAGCGGCCTGGAATGGTTTGTTTTATTTCCTTCGAATACACAACTCGAAAATAAAATGGCTAATGCTTGGTAACTGCAAGAAATAATTTATGTAATTTCTAGGAATAGCATAGTTGTATTAATTTCCCCATTACGTTTTGACGCTTTCATCCATTTGCAATGGCTAAATTCAGTTTCGCGGCAAATATTACCGAATCCCACGTGTGAATGAAAAATATGGAATATCGTGGTTTAAACTTGTCTAGAATTATGCAATGGGATGCAGCAATCTCATTGGTGTAGCAGCCACTAAATTAAACTCTAATTTTTAACGTTCAAGTTGATGAGCTCAGAGCCAGGTTTTGGAGGCATATTTTGTTACAATGACTTTGTACAGTTCTCCATTAACAAAACCTCATTGTTAGTATATTCTTGGCCAATCTTGTAAAAAGTATTCTTCTCGAAAAAGGTGGCTACATGTAATTTGAAAGGAAACTGAGTATTAAATTACATGGTTAATAATTATTATTAATTAATTAATTTAATTAATATTTTCGGGCGACCAACGTTAAGGGGTGGGCACCCTGGCTGACACGGTTGGGAGCCCGAAGGGCTCCCTAAAATTTTCCAGAGCACAGCCTTGATTTGAATAGAAACAAAAAAAATATTTAAATGGCGGCCATTTTGGAGTTAGGTGTATAGCTAGTTCCGCGAGCAGGCAAGGTGAGACGAATACTGAGTTCTGATTGGTTACCCTAGCCGGCAAAATGAACCTTACTTGCCCGCTCGGGATTTCCCGTTTTGCTCCACGAAACAGAACGAAAAAAAATGGCCAAATTGATCAAGCTTGTTCGGTCAAGGTGGCTGGATGTTAGTCTGGCGTTTCTGTTGACCTTGATTACGTCTAAACACCTGGTCTATGCGGCCAGAAAAAGAAAATGATATGAAATAATACAGAATTTTGAAGAGAGTTTATGTGAAGATTTACCTGTGACAGATTTGCAGGTTAAAAACGAAGTAGCGGGATTAAATTGTTGAAGACCAAGTCACGTTTCCAGTATCCCAGAGTGCAGTGTTAGGGGTGGAGAATGGTCCTTCTCAAATTCTGGGTCTCGCAAACTTTTAGTCGAATTTCACGGGTCTCGCAGTCTCGTTTTTTAGCGGTTATATACGTCTCACAGTCTCGATTTTTATACGAAAGAGTCTCTATCGCACTCAAAACACTTTGAAGTCTCGGTCTCGCAATCTAAAAAGTCAAAATGTCTCGTGCTCGCAAAGAAAAACGCTAGTCTCGCAGTCTCGCGAAGTCTCGCATTTACCATTGGTCATTTACCAGTTCTAAGTTATACCAAAGAGCATTATCATAAATGGCGGCCGATTTATTATTCTTTTGTATGTATGTTAATTAGACCCACTAGCCTCATTTTGGAACAAAAGTTCTATTGACCTTTGCACCTCCTAACGAGGCCAATAAGGCTAATTACCATGAAAACAAGAGAATTTTTTGTTTGACCGCCATTATGAAAGAGGTCTATAGCCAATGTTTTGACCAACTTTGGTGATGATTGGTTGAGCGATGTGGACGCTAGGCTGCTAACAAACAAACAAACAAACAAACAAACGCCGGTCAAAACATAACCTCCGTCCAACTCCGTTGGCGGAGGTAATAACTGAATCAAAGCAACTGGCGACAATTTATGCGCTATATTTTGCAAATGTTGATGGCGACGTCTGAATCAAATTTTGAACCGTAGCTGAATCTTCGACTGACGTACGCAGTTTAAATGTGGAAATTATTTAATTTACATTTTGTTAAGTTATAGCAATAGAAAAATACGGATGAAAACAGTTCACTGGTAAAACTGTTTTTCCTTCAGTTGAAGTGACTGGCCGGAAAGCAAGTAAGTTAACATCACTACATCTGAGTGCACGTTTCACCAGGTGATTCTGCACAAAAAGAAAGCCTTAAGCACACAATCCTGAAGGAGGGAGGAGTATTCCGGAAAGTACCAGCAACTCGTTGAAGAATCGAACTAAAAGCTATTCGTTAGCATGGAACATATATTTATTACATACCTAGACTTTCGCGCAACAAAATGAGCACTGTGATTGGTTTATTTTTGGTCACGTGCCCCTGATCAAATTTTCCCTCGAGTTCTGATGTCTGATGACGAATTCTCGGGAAAACAAAACAACTGTTTCCCTCGGGACCATACATTAAGTGTATAATGTATACCAACCTTAATTAACTTTCTAGCGCGAGCAATAATATAATTTGAGGTGGACCAAGGAGGTGCTCATACATTTTAAATTATTACCCTGGGGAACTGGAATATTCTATGCAGAGATGCTTTGCATTTTATTTGTCCGTTTTTATTCCATCCTGTTTTCCTCTTCCGCGAACTGTTTGCAAAACAAGGAGTTCTATATCCTGTTATTGGTAGGACAGTTTCTGAGAGTACTTAAAATTAAAGGCTCTTGAGATTAATAGATTCATCATAGTCGGCAGCTTTGTTTAATCAGACAGTATTAAGAGCTCCTGTCTCACTGATAATGATACACCAGGTTGCAAATTATGACCTACTAATTAGTTATTCAATGTTTACGCCGCACAAATTTATCAATAATTTAGGCCACTTGTGTTGTCGAGTGGGGCGCGCTGTGTCATTACAGAAGGCCTTTATAGGGCGCAAAGGAAGAACTAGGTATTACCTAAACTGCAAGGGCCGAAACGCCATGAAGAACCTTTCGGAAATTAAGCCTCACGTGTTATATAATGCATTATTAGTGGCCATTTTGATATTCTACGGCCTTCTCGGAGCTTTTGTTTTCAGCAAACTCGAAACGAAGGCAGCCAATACGATTCCCATCAACCCACAAAGAATGTCTAAAGAAGCGCTACTGAAAGAACTCTGGAATAAAAACGATATGGAATTCGATCAATGGTCGACGTTTGTGGAGGATAAGCTCGATGGTTACATAAATAATCTTACAATGGAGCCTCCAGATACTGTGGAGTGGAATTTCGCCGATTCTTGGCTTTTTGCATGTACAATATTTACTACGATTGGTAAGCATTTTCTCTCATTTACTGTGGCAACTTGCTCAGAAACAGCTTTACGGAAATTCTGTTATGGATTTTCCTCGCTTATATTTTGCAGTTCTATAATGGTTAACAATTAGTCACCAAAGCAGAGGTAAATATCCACCAGTTTCACCGACACTGAGGTGAATGATTATTACGCGGGATGACGTAGTCAGCCAGCGTATAAAATTCGGTAGCGCATTCCTTTCGTCGTCTTGGGAGTCAAAAATTGCCTTGTTTTTTAACTTTCCCGTATCCCGAGCCCGTCCCGAAAAAATTGTGTGATTTTTATTGGCTGTAACTCCGAATCACGTGCAAGTCAGGTTGGATATCCATGATCGCACAATCAGCGAAAAAACATTCTGCGTCAGCAATTTTAAACCAACACATCCCGCGTAAACGCCTTCAGGCGTCTTCTTGTTTTAGTATATACCACACAAGCTGAATAACTAGCGGACCAAAGAGTAACTTAATTGTTATAATACATCGACAAATGGTCGGACAAAAAAATTCGCGCGCCGTGCGCGGGGCCGTGCGATGTACACTCGCGCTCACAAAGTCACATAATACGGTAAGTCAGGTGATCAATTGAAGGAAAACGAAGTGAAATGAAACGAACGACTTCAAAAGTTCGATGATTTTCACTAAATTACAGGTTTTTTCCCCTTCCCAAACCGAAGCGAAACGGGAAGCCATTTTGTTTTTCTTCGGCTGCTCGGAGGTAAATAGTACTCGGCTTATCACCTCCGATCTAGCCAATCAGCGTGTGTAAAAAGTACTATTCACTTGTGTGGTATGTACTAACTTCCGCCAACCCAACTATGCATATATCCCTACTATCTATACCGCTCTCGCGCAGAATTTTCCTTGAATTTGGTAGTATAAGATGGTACAAATCCCTAAACAATATTGTAGGAGAGGGTAGTAGTAAAGATTCCTATTCTGTAGCAAATTGTGAAGATCGCCTCCTAAAAAAAACAAAATTAATATTTTTTGTCCCAATAGTGATCAAAGTTCAATTTCTCCTAGTGATACCAATAAACAGCAATGCCGTAACGAGCCTGATATACGAGAATTACAATCAATTGTGAACTGCCTTGACACTTTGACAGGCACATTCTCCCAACTGATGCTGTATAAATTGTATGTGGATCCCTAGAAGGAATTTGTATCTTGAAATTAGGACTTAAATGGGTTTTAAGTACTTCTGAATCTGGCAGATAGAGCCTATCGCACGAACAGTAGGGAAAACTGAACTACTATGTAAGCGTGTTTATAAGTACGTTTTTAGGTTATTTTCAAATTTGACTGAAAAATCTCTGACATTTTTAGCTTAAGGTTCATAAGCACGTTTTGGGTTTGGGAGGGGTTACCAAGTCTCTGCAAAGTTCATAAGTACGTTTTTAGGTTGACTGAAAAATCTCTGACATTTTTAGCTTAAGGTTCATAAGCACGTTTTGGGTTTGGGAGGGGTTACCAAGTCTCTGCAAAGTTTATAAGTACGTTTTTAGGTTATTTTCAAATTTGACTGAAAAATCTCTGACATTTTTAGCTTAAGGTTCATAAGCACGTTTTGGGTTTGGGAGGGGTTGCCAAGTCTCTGCAAAGCCTATAAGTACGTTTTTAGGTTGACTGAAAAATCTCTGACATTTTTAGCTTAAGGTTCATAAGCACGTTTTGGGTTTGGGAGGGGTTACCAAGTCTCTGCAAAGTTCATAAGTACGTTTTTAGGTTATTTTCAAATTTGACTGAAAAATCTCTGACATTTTTAGCTTAAGGTTCATAAGCACGTTTTGGGTTTGGGAGGGGTTGCCAAGTCTCTGCAAAGCCTATAAGTACGTTTTTAGGTTGACTGAAAAATCTCTGACATTTTTAGCTTAAGGTTCATAAGCACGTTTTGGGTTTGGGAGGGGTTACCAAGTCTCTGCAAAGTTCATAAGTACGTTTTAGGTTTGGGAGGGGTTGCCAAGTCTCTGCAAAGCCTATAAGTACGTTTTTAGGTTATTTTCAAATTTGACTGAAAAATCTCTGTCCTTTTTAGCTTAAAGTTCATAAGTACGTTTTAGGTTTGGGAGGGGTTACCAAGTCTCTGCAAAGCCTATAGTACGTTTTAGGTTGACCGAAAATCTCTGCCCTAAGAGTAATTAAAAAAAAAGGACAGAGATTTCACAAACCATGTCGGAAAAATTTGAAAATAATTACGGTTTAAAAGAAAAATCAGTGAAATACAATATGAACATGGAACAACAATTACGAAGATTAAAAGTACCGCAACTAAAATCTTTAGTTAGATGGTATAATATTCGTGGAAGATCTGCGTTTAATAAACCAGAACTTATTAATGCATTGGTTAATATACCTGAAATAACTAATAATATTCAACAAATAACTAATAATATTGTGGGGATTGTTAATGAGCTGCGTAATATGCCAATGAGACCAATAAATCAACCAAATTTTCCTCTCCCAATTCCGAATATTGCACCACCTTTAACTATTCCCCAACCAATACCAGGTACCCCACCTGGATCACCAGATATAATTAGGCCGGGAACTCCGCCCGGATCACCTCCGCCAAGAACTCCACCTGTTACACCACCTGGTTCTCCTCCGCTAAGAAAAAGGAAACTAGCACCAACTTTTATAAAACCACAAACACCAAGAACTCTACCCGGTTCTACTCCATCAAGAAAAAGAAAACTAGCATCACAAATTCCAATTCTTGATGAGCCGGTACCTAAAATTAATGTTCCAATTCTCAAACCAAAGAATATTTTTAAGGTGTTAGATAAAGATAAGTTTGCCAAAAAGCTTGAAGAATTAGCAAATGAAAATATCATAAAATTTACTAATAAGAAAACTAAACCAAAAAAGGGGGTAAATATATCTGATAGCGTAAGAGATGAATTGAAGGAAAAAACTAAAAAGAAAAGAACAACAACCCTTAAAATATTTTCAATAAATCCGCATGAAGATGATCCCCCAATTCAAAATAATCGGGAAAATATTATTAGAATTAGGAGGGATCTAAATAATGATTTGACAGAAACAATTTATAATGAGTTGGAACCCCAAATAGAAATGGGGGCAAGAATTGTTTTCAGTTTTACCGCTTTGATTCAAAGAGGAAATGGAGAAATAGCTTACCACGCGCACACATTTAGAAGCGGAGGAACTTTTACCTCCCTTCCAGAAATAAAAGATTATATAGAGCAGTGCGAGGGAGAAAGATTGAGTTTAGAGGGTATCGCTTGGATGAGAGCATATTTACCCCCAGAAAAGAAAATTAATAAACCAGGTGTTAATGAGGGCGGAGTTGAGTTTAGAGAAGTACAAATAAAAGTTATTAATACCAGACAACCTTTAGTTGGGTGCGGAAGATTACCCGATGAATTACGAAAGAAAAGATGTATTTATTCCGTAGATGATAAAGATGATAATCTCTGTGTCTGGAGGTGTTTAGCTATTCTCATGAATATCAATTCTGGTAAACAAAACCCTGAAAAACGAATAGAGAAACAAGCCTTAAATTTAGCTAGAACTTTTTATGGCAACAAAAAATTAAAAGGAGAAGAAGTTAGATCAACAAAATTGGTTGATTTTGAGAAAATTTCAAAGGTTTTCTCCATAAATATCCGGGTTTATGAGCAGAAAGATATATCAAATTTTAAAGTTTGGAAACTGGTGTTTGGGAAAAATAATTTCAAAGATAATTTACCAACTTTAAATTTAGGTCTTTATAATAATCATGGTTTTTTCATTAAGAATCTAGACCTTCTCGCTCAAAACTGGGTATGCCAAGGATGTAATCAAAAATTTACCAGGCACGAAGATTTAAAAAGGCATTTTACCAATGAAACATGCACAGGAGGAAAGACAAAAATATTTTGCACAGGAGAAAAGATAAAACACATCATGAATGAATCTGAAAAAGTTTTTTACGGGGGTAAAATCAATTTTAGTTATAAAGCGTGTCGGTGGATAGAAAACCAATCTAAAATTATGGGTAAACATATTCATCATGGGCTTTGTGGTCACGGGGGTGAAAGGTGTTATAGGGATGAAGAGGGGAATGAGATTTTATTTGATGGATACGAACCCGAGACAAATACCGTTTTTGAGTTTTATGGTTGTAAATGGCATGGGTGTCCGTGTTCAGAAACCGACAAAATTAAATATAATGAAACTATTGAAAGAGAGAATATGATAAAAAGCTTGGGTTATAATGTAGTATCGGTTTGGGAGTGTGAAAATCCTGAATTACCCAATATCTGGTTCAAAAAGAAATTTAATCCATATCCTTATTTTATTGATTACGATTTTGAGGGATTATTACAAAAAGAAGATAAACAGATTACCGATGATTTAATTTTCACCCATACCCATATTCCAGTTAGTGTTGCAATAATCGATAATTTAACAAAAAAACCCGTTTTTCTTTGCAACCAAAATCCTGATGAGCTTATAAAAGAATTCGTTGAAAAATTGGAGAAAATAAGAAAAATTATAGTAGAAAAGGTTAGAGAAGAATACCCGCTTCCTGATCAAGATTCCTTGCAAAAAAATGTCTTGCAAAAATATGAAGAATGGTGTAATCAAGTACCTGTTTTGGGGTTTAATAGTGGAAAATATGATATCAATTTGATTAAAAGACATTTTATAAAACACATGACCGATAAAACTAAGGATATTTTTATTGCAAAGAAACAGAATAGGTATATGTTTTTATCAACACCGCATTTCAAATTCTTGGATATAATGTCCTACCTTGCGCCTGGAGTTTCTTTTGATAAGTGGTGCAAAGCAAACAACTGTGAAGCCAAAAAACTTGTACTTCCTTATGAAAAATTGGACGGTTATGATAAGCTTTCCTTAGTTGGACCCGTGAAACATGAAGATTTTTACTCTTCCTTGAAAAAGAAAAACATTTCCAAAGAAGAATATGAAGAATATTTGCTCGAATTCGAAAAGAGGGGTTGCGTTACAATGCTGGACTGGTTGAAAGAGTATAATTTGAATGATGTTATTCCCTTTCTAGAAGCCCTTGAAAAAACAAGGCGTTTATATTATCCAGATGAAATTGATATATTAAAAGATGCCGTTTCCATCCCAGGCGTATCAATGAGGGCTGTTCTAAATAAATACCAAAAAATGAAGAAGAAAGGTGATCCTGAATTGTACGCCCCAGGACAATACTGTATTCATAGATGCAATAAAATTTGCAATAACGAGTTTTGCAAAAAATGCTACAAAATAAGAAAAGATTGTAAAATATGCGACAAAAACAAGGGTTATAATCTATTGAAAACGGGTATGGTTGGAGGCCCTAGTATTTTATTTATGAGATATGCGGAGGCAGGAAAAACAATGATTCGCCCCCATAAATATAAAAACCCGAAAAAATGTGTGCGAATTGTTGGAAATGACGCAAATGGTTTATATCTTTACTGTTCTGGACAAGAAATGCCATGCGGAAAAGAAGAATGCATTGAGGTTGAAAATCCATCGGATCCTAAATTTATTAAGAAGATTTGCGAAGATATTCTTGACGGAAATCTTTTCGGGTTTTGTCAAGTTGATATACATGTACCTGATCACCTAAAAGAAAAGTTTGAAGAGTTCTCCCCCTTATTTATTGTAGACTCCGTTCCTGAATATTTAGTACCAGAGCATATGAAAGAATATCAAAGAGCGACAGGTAGAAAACATCTAAAAGACAATAAAAAATTACTTGGTGTTACCAAGGCAAAAAAGATATTGTTATATACTCCTGTGATAAAATGGTATCTTAATCATGGTTTGGAGATTACCGCCATCCATAATATTTTAAAGTATGAATCGGGAAGGCCCTTTGGATTTTTTGTAAAAGAGGTGGCAGATGCAAGAAGAGATGGAGATATTGAGGTTTTATTGGAAAAACTAAGTAAAGCCTTTGATGAAAACAAGATTGACGATGTGGTGAAAATTACCAATGAATTAAACCAATTTCCTGATATATTTAAAGTTATTGAAGAAAATAAAGATATCAAAGTACTGATTGAAAAGTTAAAACCAAAGTACAAAGGATGTAAAGAATTAGCCGACACTAATAAACTTAGGGGAAATTCTTTCTACGGAAAAATGATAGAAGATAAAGATAAACATAAGATTACAAGGTATACAAAAGATGAGGAAGAGGTTGAAAAAGCCCTAAGATCTGCGTTCTTTGAGGATCTTAATGAAATAAATGACACATATGAAATAATAAAACGAAAAAGATTAATAAAAATAGACAGACCCTATCAATGCGGCATCGCGGTGTATCAGCTAGCAAAATTAAGAATGCTGGAATTCTATTACGATTTTCTAGATAAATATGTAGATAGAAAGGATTTTGAGCTGATACAAATGGATACAGATTCAATGTACATGGCAATTTCAGCCGAAAATTTGGATGATATTATAAAACCCGAAATGAGAGAAGAATACTTTAGTGGCGGAAAAGAAAAATTCCTATCAACTTCTAAATATCATGACAAGACTCCGGGTTTGTTCAAAAAAGAGTTTGACGGTATTAGAATGATTGCTCTTTCATCAAAATGTTATTACGCGGAGGATGAGAAAGGAAAGGCAAAGTATAGCTGCAAAGGTACAATTCATAGACAAAACGAAATGAACTGGGATAGATACATGTCAGCTTTGAAAGGGTCAATTGATATGTCACAAAATACAGGTTTTAGAATCAATGATAACCAAATTGTGACATATACACAAATTAAAAAAGGATTGAATGCGTATTATGATAAAAGATGGGTTTATGAGGATGGAATTCACACAAAACCATTATATTAGAACAGAATTAGGGGGTAACTCTGTATCATACGGAATAACCTGTAATTCTTCACGTACAAAACCGCGCCTTGGGCCATCCTCTAAAAAGTATAAAACAGGCTGATTAGGAGAAATTCTACTTCCAGAAATATAATAAACTTTTATACTCCAAATGGGATCTGTGGCTCTTCTTCTTTCTCCACCTTCAAGTTCACCCGGAGCTAATAAATATCTAACCCTAACTTCAGTTGGTAGTCTAACCTCATCAAGCCCCACCGCGCGTTTGTAATTTTTAGTTTCAATATTCACCTCTTTCATTTTTATAGCCTCATTAGGCTCTTTACCGGTTATTCTCTTTTTCGTATTATTCAAAGTTTTTAGAATAGCCGGTAATCTTTTCACCCATACTCTTGATCGATCATCACTGATCATTTCTTGCGCATATTGATGACTAAATAATCTTTCCCCCAATATTTTATTTGCGTTTTCCACAAATGCTTGTGCTCTATGATTACCAGCCTCACTTCTTTGTACCTTCACATTATGGTAATTCATGAGTTTACTAACTTCTCCCATAAATTCTTTCCCAGGATCAACCATTAAAGTTTTTGGGTATTTCAATCTTCTAGAATATATTTTCTTAAAAGCTTCTGATATCTCTCGACTTTCTTTTGAGGTTAATGGCTCTGCATCTTTATATCTCGAGGCGATATCAACCACAACTAACGCGTATTTATATGTTTTTCTTCCGACTCTATCGTGCGGTAAAAATAATAAATCCGCTTGGTGAATCTGATTGGGTTTATCCACAGTCCAGTGCGGCCTAGGTATATATTTAGGCGAAGATAGATAGATTTGCCATATTGCCTGTTTCTGTAACCATTGTTTTGCCTCATTTTCACTTACTTTTGCCTTCTCAGCTAATTTAGGAATCGCGGAATATCCTTTCCAATACCCTTCGGCTGAATAATATATTTTTGACATCATTTAAAAATAAACAATTATCTTATAAATTAAAATGCCGGAGGAAACAAAATTTAGCGAAAACCAAATTAATCTCATGAAAAAAATTATTAGAAAAAAAATTCTATATATGGAAGATGGCGAGAAAATTTTTAATATTATGATTTTAATTCCCGAGGCAAGAGAGGGTTTATTAAAACATATTGGCGAGTTAGAAAATAGGACAACACCGATTTAAAGGTTAACCAAAGTATCTTATAAATTACAATGACGTCTGAAAAAATTAATCCAAACAGAATTCCAAAGGAACCATTTGGTTTGAAGGCAGAATCAACCCTGAATAGAATTACTCTAAATCCATCCTCAGCCAGCCCCGGAGAAACATTATACATAAATATTCCAAAACTCGCCGAGAATTTGGTAATCGTGCCCGGAAGTGTATCTCTTCTATTTGACTTAGATGTTGAGGGTCATGCTAATAACACAGTCGTTAATAATCTGGGTCGTAATCTTGTAACCAGACTAAAAGTTCTTTTTGGAGGAGAAACATTGCAAGATACTCAAAGATATGATCTATTTCAAACATATCATGATTTATTTTTAACCGAAGAAGAGCGAGAAGATAAGTTAAAACAAGGTATTTCTTCTCTTAATATTAGAAAACTCAGAACAAAATCTGGAGATGCAAAAACACAAGATGCAAAAGAAGTTGCTCTCGCTAATGTTCACGGTTCAAAGTATAGAATACCAATAAATCACCCAATTTTAAATGATCACGGAGTTTTTTATCCGAAAGCGCTGGAAAATCATCTAATATTTGAGATTACTCTTGCGCCAATTAGTAATATTCTTATTTATTCTGATACCACTAAAGCGCCATCATATTCAATCAAAAACTTAGAGTTAGAATATTCCTCGATTTCAAGCGAATACTTGGCTCGTGAGGCACAAGCAGCTTATCAAGTTGGTAAAGGATTCTTTTATGAAAATATTACCTTACACAAAACTTTTACATTTTCAATTGGCGGAGATGGTGTTATTAATCAGCATATTAATTTGCCGAGAAGATCAATGACTGGAATATTGTTTTTGTTTTTATTGCCTCAAGCTGCAGGATCAAGGGATTCAGAAAATTTTTATAATCCTGGTATATCTTCCGTCGAAATTGATGTTGATGGCGTACCAAATAGAATATATTCTAGGGGAATGATTCCATCTGATCTTTGGGAATCCGTGAAAAAAAGATATCATAGGGAACAAATTTCATTGAAAGAAAAAGAATTTTACGCGGATAAGTTTGCTCTTTGGGTTGATACTAGAACTCATCCAGATAATGGTATTCATGGTGGCGGACTTGCTCTAAATAATACGCACGACGGTGTGAAAATAGAAATTAAAAGGAAACAAAGCGGATCCGGAACAATAACTTGTCATATGTTTGTCGTAGCTGATGCAATGCTGGAGATTATGAATTCAAGTTTGAGATCAATTAAGTACTAAAAACATAATGTTATGATACAAAAAATCATGGAAGATTTACGAGATAAAATACCATTCCATTGTATTATAACAGGACCGACAAATTGCGGAAAAACAAAGTACTTAATTGAACAGCTCCGCGGCCCATTCCGGAAAGTTTTTGAATATATTGTGTTAATTTGTCCGACTTTTTCTAAAAATAAAACTTATCATAATTTTGCCCTGGGGGATAAACATTTCTATAAATTATCTCCAGATGCTAGTAACATTGATGAGATTAATGAATTATTAAATGATTGTCAAACTTTATTCTCCGGAACCAATACTTTAATAATTTTGGATGATTGCGCAGTATCCACCGATCTGAAGAAAAGATCGAATAAATTTATAGATTTAGCATTCTCCGGAAGGCATCATGGATTATCAGTTTGGGTTCTAACCCAGCAATTAACATCCATAGCAAAACCATTCCGGGAAAATGTAGCCTGCGTTGTTACTTTCCATAACCCATCGCAGAAAGGGATGAAAATGTTTTTCGAAGATTACGGAGGCGATTTGGATTATGAATTGGGGAAAAAGTTTGTTAAACTCCTGAAAACGGAAAAATATTCTAGGTTATGTTTATCTTTGCGATACCCATTTAATTGCTATTTAGAGATACCCGAAGTGATTTAACAAAGATGACAAAGCCGGAAGATTACATTGACCAACCAACAGAAAAAACTGAGGTTAATCAAAGTGAGGATCTTGAGATAAAACAAGAATCTCTTGCGATTCTAGCAGCTCTTGGAACCACAAAAGAATATTTAGGGGTTGATATGAGCCTGGGCGATATAAAAAAATTATCGGAACGCGATGTAGAAAAATATTTTAATCGTTATCAAGCGGTAATGGGTAAAAAAATTAACGGAGGATTAGTAGATTCATCCCTTCAATTAGTTTCCAAACTTATTTCTTATTTAGTTCCGGTTGATGATATAGAATCTCTTTGCAATGATCTGAAGAATGATGATTTGGTTAATCGCGAACTATCAAACATTGTGGGTCTCTTAGCATTGAAAGCAGGAAGATTGGCAGCACTTGCTAGCGGACTATTCCAGATTGCTAAACACGTTAAATTCAACAAAAATCAACAATTTCTAAGAGAAGAACCAGTTAATGATAGCACAACTGAGTATAATACTAAGCAATCTACTGAAGGCATTGATACTGTGTATTAAACAGATCTAAAAACTTATTTTTAGCATCTAAATAACAATGTCTGAACAAACTGAACAAAGAGGAGGAGATGCGGAGCAAATTACAGCTGATCCCAAACCAGATATTAAAAAAAGGGAAAAAGATCCTAAAAAGGTTGCGGCTGGAAAGAAATTAGCAGAATATAATAAAAAAGCAAAAGATGCATTAGCCAGGGAGATGAAACGCGAAGAAAAAATGAAACAGGAAGAGGAGCAAAATGAAAATACATATAGTGAAGCGAAATCTTGGCTACCTGAGTTATCTTTTACTACTGTTTTATCCGTTATTGGTTTAGGGTTTACAGCATTTGATCTTTTTATGAGATATAAGGAAAAAGCTAGGGTTGAATATTCTAATAGGATACCTGATTTATCACAAGTTCCCCAATTACCACAACCAAAAAAGATACCATTTTCTGTAGCCCCAAAATCTTTAGGAATGGAATAATCTCAAAAGTCATTTAAAAGTTTCTTAATGATACAGTAAAAAATCATGTCAAGCGAAAACAAACTTGTGAAAACTGTAACTGATTCAGCGGTGCTTATTGGATTGGGGGCTGGAGTTGGATATGTAGCCAAAAAAGTAATGAAAGAATCATTTTTGAGCGACCCATCCTCAAGTATTACAAATTATGCAAAGTGGGTAGCTGTATTATCCGGAAGCATGTATCTTAAAACATATTTAGAGGATCAAAAGATTTTACCAAAATAAAATGGCAGCAATAGCGATGATGATTGGTGGGGCTATATTGAATGCAACGGCATTTACTGGTGGAAATTATCTTGCAAAATATTTATCTGGACGTAATGAGGATACAGAAAAAATACGACACGACAAAGCAATGGAAAAATATCAAAGAGATTACGCAGAATATCAGGAAAAAAGGCAAAAAATGCTTGATTGGAAAATGAAAAGAAAAGATGAAAAATACCAAGCATCAAAAAATATTTCGGCAACAAATCAGGCTTTTGAATTGTACGCTCAAATGAATGAACCAAAATTCTCTGATTATTACAAACCAAGCGATAGTCAAAAGACAGGAGAAATGGCATATGTCGGGGCAGGAATGTTAGGTTTAGGTTACGCGGTCAGTAAATTCTTATGAATTATTATATAACTTGTAATACATCGATCAAAATAAGTTATATAACATAAATGATTTATTTTTTTTTATTAAATTTAGAAGCCACTTTTTTCGTCATTTCTTCGTCATTAATAATAGGATCATTTTCTATTCCATATTTTTCAGTTACTTTTGCTCTTATTTCTCTTTTATATTCTTCAAAGTCTCTATCTGGTTCAATTTCTCTTTTCATTTCACTTAATATTTTACAAGCATCTTGAGGGCGCACATTTATTCCAAATTTTTTAGCGTATTTTACTAAATCCATATTACTAATTGTATTAGTATGATATTTTTGTTCTTCTTTGCTCATTTTATTTTTTTTTCTTTTATATTTTTTTCTTTTTAAATCATTTTTTTTCTTCAACTCTAAGGGGTCTAAAGATTTTCTTACTGATGAGTAAAAAAATCATGGCAGAAGGAGGAGATTTAGATCCAACTGAACTAAATGAAACAAAAGATGATGATAATGATAATAATGACACAATTTATTTATCACCAACTACAAACACAAGTTATGAAAATCCTGGTTATGATGAGGAGGAAGAAGAAACTTCATTTGGTGGTACTAATGAAAATCAGCCTCTTTTAGAAAAAACGAAAGAAAAAAAAGAAGCTAAAGAGGAGATAAAAGTAGTTAATCCGCGAGCAAAATTTCACGAATTTTTAGCATATCTCAAAGATATAGGACAGGGAATAAAATTACCAACCATTAAATTATCAAACAGAAGTAATGCAGCTGAATATGTTCTTATAGACGGAGAATTTAGAAATTTTAAAACAAGAGCTAAACTTCCTGATGGGCAATTAAAAAATTCTTTAGGTCCTAGAGCAGAAGAAATTTTAGAAGAAAATGATCGTGAGAAAGAAAAGACAAAAGAATTACAAAACAAAAAGAGGGCAGAGAAAAAATTTCTTGAGGAAAAACCATTGAAAACACCAGAGGAGAGAACACGAATAGAGACATTAGATAGAGAAATTGAAGAGGATGAAAATGAAATGGCAAGCAGGGATCGAGAGTCTGAGCAAATACGCGAAAAAATGTCATTACGGGAGCGAATTAAGAATATATTCAAAAAGTATGGCTTTACAGTAACTGCTCTTCTCATTGCTGTAGGTACAGTAATTGGGGCAATAGTTTCTAATCTTTCAAAGGGTTTATCTGCTTTGGGTAAGGGTGTTAGTAATGGTTTGAAAACTATAGGTAAAAAATTAGGCGAAATATTACCAGGAATGGTTGGAGCAATAGTTAGCTTTCTATTCAAAACTGCGGGTGAAGTTATTGGGTTTTTAGGAAAGAATGCTTGGCTTTTGATAATGGCTGTAGTTCTATATTTTGTGGACCGACTAAAAGGAGGAACAAGTATAAAAAAGAAGAGTAAGTAACAAATTTAAAGATATCACGGTGATCAGTAAAATACAATATGGATGACTACAATAAAATTTATCCTCAATTACCGACCGACCTTAATAATGTTTCTCCGGCTAATTTCAGACTGCAAAAATCAAGCGAGGTATTACAAAATCTGGAGAAAGAAATTAAACATTACGAAGAAGTAAGGAAAAAATATAATAGGGCGAGAGGAATATGTACAAAAATTAGTGTTTCTGGTGGTTTGATTTCAGTTATTCTATCTGCAAGCGGTCTCGGAACTTCTCTTACTGGTTTTGGGGCTATTGTTGGTGTGCCTTTGGGTGTTGTTGGCGGGGTTTTTGGTGGTTTGTCGATTGGATTCGGTTATGCAGCAAAAAGACTTTCTGGCAAAGTTAGTAAACACGAACAAACCGTCGCAATTGCAAAATCAAAATTAAACACCATTAGCGATTTGGTTTCAAAAGCTCTGAAAGATAATGTTATATCCGATCAAGAATTTTCCATAATTTTGGCAGAGTTGGAAAAGTTTCAAAAACTAAAACTAGAAGTTCGGCAAAAATTTAGAAAAGATACAGAAAAAAACTTGGACATGCCTGCGTTAAGGAGGGAAGTCCGCGAAGCTCTATTAAAAGAACTTACCGGAGGTCATTAAAACTGGTATATGAGAGAACAGAAGTTGGTTGCAATTGTTTTGCGGGTATTACATCTTAATTCTTACAAATTTAAAGATCTAGTTATTTGATACAAAAAGAATTAAGATGTTATTTGATGATTTCAGAACTCGATATCCAAACGCGAACCTTGAAAAATTTACATTTGTGAATGACCCATTTGGTGGGTATATTGAATGGAAAGTTAATGGAACAACAATTATGTCTGATGATGATCCTTCTGGGGAAACTTGGACCGCAAATCTTTCTAATAATTTGAAAACATTATTATGGGGAGATTTAGGGTTAGAAATTAAAGTTAAGGCAAGTTCATTTCCAAAAAGTTTAACATTTACAAAACAAACATATCCAATACCCGGGGTTAGATTCGATGAATTTGCTAATGATGTAACAAAAACGTTAACATCTCTAGATATATATGTTTCAGATAAAAAGAAATTTACCGCAAATATGAGAAACATATTTAAATCACAAGTTGTAACATTTAATTCCGCAAAGGAATGCAAAAAATGGTTGAATAAACCAGATTTTAATCATTGGCCTCAGCAACTTAACTTTGCGGTTTGGTGCGCAACATCTGGTTGCGGTATAAGTCTTTTTGAAAGTCTAAATTATCCCAAAGTAATTAGCAGTTTTATAAAATTTCACATATACTTTACAATAAGAAGAATAATATATGAATTGAATCTTCCCTTACCAGATGAAAAAACTTTTTCGATAAAAAATAATTCATATGATAAAGTTGCATATAATCGATTGTGTAAAGAGTTTGGGGTTAGTAATAATTCTGACTTTAGGTGGAAGGGCGGAAGAAATCATGGTTTGGGTGATATATTTATTTATTACGGCTCAGGAGGAAATGAAAATTTATATATTGTAAGAAATTATGATCATGATGCAAATACTTGGCCGGGGCAAAATAAATTTTCTGATGAGGGTTATAAGGATGGAGACGGAAATAAAATCTCATTTATTAGAAATGATCTATTTAGTAATTTCAAATATGCGTGGTTTATCCCTATGGAAGGACACGGGCTCACCAAAGCGGGGCTTGGAAGATTAAATCGATCCGCTGAGGCTTTTGTTTACTGCATATTGGGTGCTCAAGTTAATACCAGAAATTCTATTTTTGGTGCCGGCGGAGGAGCAATAGAAACACAAAATGAATTCAAAGACTTATTTGAAAGTTCTGTTAAAGTAAATGATATTTCTAAATCTGTTCAAAATTACCAACAATCTGTGCAGGAAACTAAATTACGGCTTGATTTGGCTGTTGCTCCTGGAGTTTGGTTGATGCCAAGTAATATGATTATAAATACAGAAAGTGTGGTTGGGTACAATAATAATCTGAAAATAGCAACAGAAGATATGAAATTTGGGGTAAATAATTCAATAAATGTCGAAACAAAAAATGTCGGAATACCTAATAGTTTAGGAACATCAAAGGTTTTATTAAATACCAATCCTCAACCAAAGAAACCTAAATTAAGCAATGACGATAAATCAGACAAAACAGATGATATAGAAACATCTTCTCATCAAAATAATCTTATTGTTTTAATGTTTGCCGGGGGATTATTATCTTGGTTTTTATTTCGTTAATGATCAATTTAAAGATGAGTTTAATGTAATCAAAACAAAAATGTTCAGTATTACAATGTATGATTCAGAAACTAGAATTTATTTAGATCCGCCGCTGAAAAATCTTCGGGAGATACAGCTCCTGGATTGTAATATACAAACCAAAAGACTAATAACTTTAAGGAACCAAGAAAAAATAACTGATGAAAAAGGCGGGCCTTTAGTAATATTTAATCCAGGAATATATTCCATAAATGATATAAAAATATTAATTGAGCTCGGCGAAAAGACTAAAGATATAAAAATTATTATCGGAGATAATTTTGCTTACATAATCAACAATAAGTCATTTAACATTAAATTTACCCAGGGTTTGCAAAATTCTTTGGGAGTGCCAGAGGTTTTATTTAAAATAAGTCAAATAAATATAACTATAAAAGAACCTTTGAGACTTTTATGCAGCATAGTCGATAATAGAATGTCATACACTAATAAAGGTAAAACTGGAGATCTTGTAAAAATACAACCATCCCAATTACTAGCAAACATTCCTTCACAAGATTATCCGACAATTCCAGTTAGAAAATATGAGAGCCCCATAAACCACTTCGATTTAACTATCTTAGACAATGAATGGAAAAAACTTAATCTGAAAGATTCTCCCATAACTTTTAGTTTAAGATTCAGATAAATTTTTTTTGTTATGTAACCAGTAATTAGGTTATATAACATAATTTTTTTTAACTAATCTTCTTCGCCAAATACCTCTTCTTCCAAAAACTTTAACTCTTCAAAATCAAGACACCAATCTAAATATCTAGATGGATGCCATGTTACAACCATTAATTCATCATCTAAGCTTCTAAAAAATTTCTCTTTATGTAATATTTTAAATCTATTTTCTGGTAAATAAATAATTATTGAATGAAAAATTACATCATTAATATCATTTATATCTCTTTCATCCCCTGGGACTCCATGGTCACGATAAAAATAAGGAATATATTCATCATTTATATTGCAAATTATACCATTAAGATATTCTTCACATAATGAAAACCCTTTATCAAAATCTATTTGTAAAAATTCACTAGAATATTGTATATTATCATCCTTGGTAGTAGAAAAGCTAATTTCATAATAAACATAAGTGTACTGATAATTATATCCTTTTCTTTTAAAAATTCCGTCTTTTTCTCTTATTTCTTCTTTTATTTCTTCTTTTTCTTTAATAAATCCTCTATTTTTTGAAATATATGGTAAAAAATTTTTATTACATGATTTAATAAAATCGTAAAAATTCATTCCCTTTTCAATAGAATATTCAAAACGTAAATTAGTATATATAAAATCTTTATAGCATAATCCTGCCACTGCCATACTTTCACAACTTTTTTTATTTTATATTTTTTCTTTTTAAATATCAATTTTTGTTATGTAACCATTCATTGGGTTATATAACATAATATTCAACATTCCTTGCAATGATACTTTTGTTTATTATGTTTGCATATTTGTGATCCGCCGCATTCTTTACAAAAACTTTTTTGCTTGTTATGAAAACATATTTCTGAACCATCGCATAATATACAGTAAGACTTTCTTTTCCCATGAACGCATATTTGTGTTCCACCGCATTCTTTACAAGAATATTTTTTAATTCCATGTTCACAATAATAATAATAATTATACATTAAAATAGCTTTTAAAAATAACTTATCAATATCCTCATCTGAAAATTTTCCCAACTCATTAATTAAATCAGCTTTAATCATTTTATGGCGTCCCTTAATTTTCAACTGCCTTGCAATAAATTTTAGTTGTGGTACATTCAAACTTCGTAATTTTTGATCCATCTTAATATTATATTTCACTGATTTTTTCTTTTAAACCGTAATTATTTTCAAATTTTTCGCAGATAGACTCGCTCCGCCTGTCGGCCCAACTTTGCAGAGACTTGGCAACCCCTCCCAAACCTAAAACGTACTTATAGGCTTTGCAGAGACTTGGCAACCCCTCCCAAACCTAAAACGTACTTATGAACTTTGCAGAGACTTGGTAACCCCTCCCAAACCCAAAACGTGCTTATGAACCTTAAGCTAAAAATGTCAGAGATTTTTCAGTCAACCTAAAAACGTACTTATGAACTTTGCAGAGACTTGGTAACCCCTCCCAAACCCAAAACGTGCTTATGAACCTTAAGCTAAAAATGTCAGAGATTTTTCAGTCAAATTTGAAAATAACCTAAAAACGTACTTATGAACTTTGCAGAGACTTGGTAACCCCTCCCAAACCCAAAACGTGCTTATGAACCTTAAGCTAAAAATGTCAGAGATTTTTCAGTCAACCTAAAAACGTACTTATGAACTTTGCAGAGACTTGGTAACCCCTCCCAAACCCAAAACGTGCTTATGAACCTTAAGCTAAAAATGTCAGAGATTTTTCAGTCAAATTTGAAAATAACCTAAAAACGTACTTATAAACTTTGCAGAGACTTGGTAACCCCTCCCAAACCCAAAACGTGCTTATGAACCTTAAGCTAAAAATGTCAGAGATTTTTCAGTCAACCTAAAAACGTACTTATGAACTTTGCAGAGACTTGGTAACCCCTCCCAAACCCAAAACGTGCTTATGAACCTTAAGCTAAAAATGTCAGAGATTTTTCAGTCAAATTTGAAAATAACCTAAAAACGTACTTATAAACACGCTTACATAGTAGTACTGATGTTAGTGCGGGATGGTGACCCAGCCAACATGTTTTCACTGGTGTGGCGATCAGCGAGGTTAGTCAGTCAAGCAGGTGCGGGTCATATACGTTACTGGTAACTACAGTACAATCCTTGTACCAAGCGAGACTTGATCTTTTTGGCAATTTTCGCTTGCCTTCTAATCTTATCTTTTCAGGTTATGGAAATATTGCTCCGGTTTCGACAGCTGGTCGGGTGTTTTGTATTCTTTACGCGTCAGTTGGTATTCCATTGTTTTCTGTTATTGCTTCAAGCCTGGCTTTCCTATTCATGGAGTGAGTATGGCTTTAATAATAAAGCAGTCAAAACCACTGCAGGGGCGTTTGTTAGTCTAACGTGCTATGTTTCAAACCGCAATACTTGAAGTACCGTAAATTCTCTATTAAGCCCCCACCCTCCCCTCCCTTTCCCTTTCACAACTAAAAAAAAAAACACATTTAGGTGTTCTGTACCGTGTTAACGATGATAAATCCACGATTCTCGAGAGAATAACGCAAGTAAATGGTAGCTATTTAAGATACACCCGCCAATGCCACAGAACCAATAGTAATACTTCCGTTAATTTTAATGCGGGGGCTTACCGTGCTTCAATAAAGTTATCATATTGTAATTTATCTTATCATGATAGCGTGCAACATACTGCATTTCGGCTAAATCAATAAGCCCCCCCCCCCCCCCCCTCGAACGTACCTGAAATAAATAAACCCCCCGGTGGGCTCAATAGAGGCCTTACAGTGAAAAAATAAGGCGAACAGGGGCCATCGGAAGAATAAAAGATGTCAACTAAAGAAAGTTCTCTTGGTTGTACTTCTAGACGCTATAATTACCAAAAGCTGAATCCTTGTTTATGGTCCTAACTTTATCACCCAAGAATACTGAAAAACGTGTGGTTTTGCAGTTGCCAGAGCATAAAGTCGCTTAT
Organism: Ricordea florida; assembly: GCA_949710005.1. Lineage (NCBI taxonomy): Eukaryota > Metazoa > Cnidaria > Anthozoa > Corallimorpharia > Ricordeidae > Ricordea > Ricordea florida. The sequence continues at coordinate 22,380,516 of OX453284.1, forward strand.
TGATAATTCCACGCGCCTTTTATCCTTCTTTCTTTCGTTTTTGATTTAATTGTAAAACGTAGCTAGACTAATTAACATTTCTTTTCTATCTTTCCTGTATGTTTTTTGTACATCAGTTTCCTCCGCCTATTGCTCAGCCGCAAAAAGCGTCTCCAATCAGCCAATCAGGAAAAGACTGACGAAACTGAACTCCAGGCCGTGAGCGATGAGCCTACACAGCTTCACATTCAGCTGTCACACGTATTTGCCTTGAATGTTGCCTACTTGGCCTTTGGAGCGGTGTTGTTTTCTGTGTGCGAGGAGTGGACACTCTTTGAATCGTTCTACTACTGCTTTGTGACTTTAACTACAATTGGTAAGTACTTTAGCGTTATCGTCACGCAACGGTTTTATGGTTGCGTGACGAATACAAGGATACATACACTAAGACATGCATAGTGTTGACATTGTTGAAGAGCTAGTGAACAGTGCCGTATCGTCGATACTGTTTGTTTTACTATACAATGTAGTTCTAACCTTTTCATCCGTGGATCAAACCATGCAGTGTGACCATTCTTTGTAAAGCTACTGAACAGTACTGTACTGTGGTACTGTTTGTTTTACTATACAGTGTAGGTCTAAGGAACTGTTCGTTATTTATGGCTAGGGGGACCGATGTTTAGAGTTGGGATGTAAAATTTTCAAAACCAAGGGAAACGGGGGGTGTTTTTTGAAATACAGTGGAATTGAGGGGGATGAACTTTTAGAATCCGTTGTTTCAACCCTTTTGTCGCTGTTCTGCAGACATATCAAATTGAGCTTTGTTTTGGGCCAGTGGCATAAACTGGGGGGGGGGGGGGGCAGTACTGTACTGCGGTGCTGTTTGTTTTACTGCACAGTGTGCTTCACATTTCTCTCATTTGATCGATAAAACCATGCAGTGTTGGCTCTCTTTAAAAGCTAATAAAAAAACTATTGTAAAATAAGCTGTTGAGTAATACTGTCCTTTAGCGGTGGTGATGGGCTGCTGTCTTTGATCCTATCTGAATTAATATATAGATTTGCCGGGGTATTTGGTTTCCGGTATTTAGTTTTCATGGTGATCGACTCCTATTCTTACATAGACTCCCACGCAGGCCTTCTTAGGGCTCGTCACGCAATCCCCCCCACAGGATTGCATGACGAGCCCTAAGAAGGCCTGCGTGAAAGGCTAATTCTTACCCAACAGGGTTTTATCTCTTCTACCACTGTCGTCTCAGTGAGCATATGTGTGGCTTTAACATACCCTTACTGCATTTTGACGTTGTCATTTCAAGCCACATCTCACAACCCTGCCATTTTTCATCACTTTGACATTCATAATGTGGGAACCCAGAGCTCAACTGCTAGCTGTGCCATGCTGATGAGGCCTACCAAGACTGACACAGCTGTCCATGGCTGCTGGCTTTTGAGCTCAATTTTTCACTTTTTTTTTGGTAGCAACAGGGTTTTATCGCTTCTACCACTGCCGCCTCGTTGCGCATGCATGGGTGTGGCTTGAACATACCCTCACTACATTTTGATGTTGTAATTCTTACCCAGACCACTTTTTTGAAGGTCTTGGTGATTACGTGCCACAGAATATCCATCACACGGTGCCCTTTGGTGGTTACATACTCATTGGACTTGTCTTGGTCATCATGTTGTTTGGCGCCATTGAGGGAGAGATAACCAATCAGCTGGACAAAATCAAGCAAAGATTTGCGAAAGCTGAACAACAGCTCCAAGAATCAAAGAAGGTCGACTGACGAAACAAGCTGGCACTCTGTTAGAGCAGCTTTTTAAACTATGACCGTCGTTAACTCAAAAGTAAAGCCGTAACTTGAACCTATCGCCACAGATGCACGTATTCCAATGAACCAATCAAAACGCAGAATGAACTACATGTCTATTTGCACAGATGGTGTGAAAACCCGTGTGACTTCGTCTCTATTGAGGGTCCTGAGGGGTAAAACGAAAATTGGGATTGGCCGGGTTTTGCCCTAGGAAAATGGGATTTAAGTCACTGGGAATGGGAATTTTTTTCCGAATTCTGCCAGTGGGAATGGAATTGGAGCACTGGGAAGTGGGATTTCGACAAATAAAAATAAAAAAATGAGCTGGGAAATAGGATTGGTAACCCCCCCCCCCCCCCCTCAGGACCCTCTGTAGCAATGTAAATCGCCGCTGACCAAAAGGATCGAGGCCTCTGGGAACGAGATTGTGCATCAATGTAAACCAATTCAATCGCATAATCACTTTGAAAGTGAAATGAAAGTCACTCAACGACTAATGTTATTCCACGATGTAAGGCGAGACTTGTGATCAAGGTAGTAGATCAAAGGAACGGACATGACCCTTGTCAAGGACTCAATTACTCGTAAAATGCGGAAATCAAGGTTGCCTTTCACACGCTAAGTAGCAACAATATCGACCTGCCCCTCCCCCAAACGTCTATTATTGTTCCGTCCTTTGCTAAATGACGCTCTTATTATATCTTTATTAACGGAATTGCCGTGTAATTGTTCAACTCATCTGACTTTAACATTCTAACTTTTCATCTGTGTATCAAACTATGCAGTGTCACCACTCTTTGGAAAGCTACTACAAAACGTTCTGTACTGTGGTGCTATTTGTTTTACCAAACCCTGTGGGGCGACTATTCTTCAGAAGGTTACTGAACCGTACTTTGGTACTATCTACTATTACTACACATTGTGGTTCTAGCTTTCTCATTGTGGGTCAAACTATGCAGGGTGACGATTTCTTTACAATGCCACTGAACAGTACTCGCATAAAATGGTAGTTTCATATGGCGCGTTTATACTGTCAAAATTTATCATATCAAATCACAAGACATCATTCGCAATCACTAGACATCATTTACCATAACTAGATGTCATTTGCCATCACTAGACGTCATTTACCATCACTAGACATTATTTACCATCACTAGACATTATTTACCATCACTAGACATCATTTACGATCACTAGACATCATTTACCATCATTAGACATCATTCGCCATCACTAGCCATCATTCGCCATCACTATACATCATTCGCCATTACTAGACATCATTCGCCATCACTAAGGTAAGAAATAATTTAAGTGGTCCTTCTTTTTCTCAAGGAGTTTTTTCTAGCATCATTTTCATGAAAGTTTGGCATGTGTTAGCCTGTGTACCGATCAAATGATTGTTAGGTGTATTTGTTTATTCGAGCAAAAGGGTAATGTCGGTGTATCTTCGCTTGGTGGAGCTGTTTTGCGTGATTATGGCAACTTTTCATAACATTACGTGCATTGTCAAATGATTCTGGCATCAAATATTCAAAACATTTCACTCGCTTCCATCCACGTGGACATTTTAATGCTTTCCAATTTGTTTGAAACTCATTTCACCGATAATTTTTGCTTTCCCTTTAGGAATCGAAGGACCGTTTGCATTACTTTGTTAAGTAATTAATTCGAGAAAGTCTTGCCTGAGGTTAGCCAGGTGGGTTAAGAATGCAAAGAGTATTCAAAGCAAGAAACATGACGTTGAATAATGTCTTTTAGAAAACAGTCCTAAGAAAGTACGCGCGCTGATTGGTTAGAAATCGTGTTT